>CM057162.1:26751154-26778654 GCA_029962745.1 Echinometra lucunter | reverse complement strand
ATCTTGGTAAAATAGGCAAATTTCAGTGGACCTGTTAAAAGGGGGGGGGGGGCATCTGCCCATGCCTTTCACTTTAAACCCATTCAAGCGTACCTTAAGTTCACAAGGAATGTATCTCATTTTACTCTGTTTTATTCAAAAATCTATTTTCAAATTCAGATTCATTTTAGTATATTAATGGATGATTTTTTTAAAAGGTATGGCCTACGACTCTTTTTGAGCGAAAAAAATTTTGTTCTCGCAATTTACTTCTTTTATTACATAGACGTGGAGTCGCCTCTGTTAGAAACTATTACCATAGAAATCCCGGCATAAAGACCTTTTCTGCGGGTTCTTGGATTTTTGGCTGCTCCTCTGACGTCACTAATTCAATCACTGTTTCCTAGACGGGGTGAAGGTTTCAATGAGGGGGTGCAGCAGATTCCACATCGGGTTGGCTCATCGTCATCAAAGGTGCAATAAAAGCATGGATGCGACAGGGAAAGTGAAATATCTTCCACTGGGAAGGGACAGCCATTCTTCCACCCACCCCCCCCCCCCCCCCGCCCCCGCAGTTACTATCGAGTCTGTTGACATAATGTCAAAATTACAAACATGCAACATGTGCAACATCTGCAAACGGACATCTGTTTTGATTTTGGTTCTGAAGCTTGAACACAATCTAAGAAACAGAGCTTTAAAAAGTTCCGTGTGGAAAGAGGAAATGTTGTTAACCACATACTAAATCATGTCCATTTCCTGATGTGCTGTAAGCATTCCAAAAAAATATGAGGCACCGGTTTCATGGGGGGGGGGGGCGCTGTGCTTCACTGCACTCGCGTATTTGAAGGATGGACATTGATGGTGATAATTTGCCCTTCCTCGGCTGTCGAATTTTCGACCATGGATAAAAATAAGGCAATCTTCATTTGTAAATTAAAAGTACTTCTAGAAACGTGCGAAATACTCTACATTCTCAAACTAGGGCCCTCAAAAATTGTTTCGTTACCACGGATCATTGCATTCTGAGATCCCCCCCCCCCCCTCCCCGATGCCAAGGCATGGATACGCCTCTGGTTCACTACTTCGATGCAAAGCAAATCAGCAAGCCTAACGATTAGGGGGCAGGGGGTTGGGATGTTTTAATTTTCTTTTCATGTTCAATTTCCTGCCCCTTTCTCTTATTTTTTTCCAGCGGAGTCCTGTCCATGACCATGGGGGTTCGGGGAGGTTCCCCACGGAGGGGGGGGGGGGGGGGGGGTGCTTGAGGACCAGTTAATTTGTGGTCATGCACCGAGCTGGTTTTGTAGGGCAGAGGGCCAGTCACATCAATATTCACCTCAACATAGTTTCAGTGACCATGGTGACAGTCCGCCCTTGTGCGTTTATTTCCTCTCACCCCACTCCCCTCTCTCTATATCCCTCTCCCCTTTCCCCTACTTCCCTTTGCGATGTGGGCGGGGGAAGGGGGGGGGGGGGAGTGGAAGACATGCCTCTCTGTCGCGGCTTCGCCACCCTGTGTTAGTAGTCTCTCTTGACATCATATATCATACAACTACTCTTTTAACGATGCAAGGGTAGTGGGTCTCCACGGCTCATTTGAGTTTGGCTCCAGAATCATTTTCTTTTTCCCCCTTTCCAGCATTGGTCTTATATTCAGTGCAAAATTCTGCTATCAGATTTCACATTCATATATCTATTTTTGTATTTCAAACTTCTATGATAAAGATTCATACAACTCCTACATAGAATCTTAGCCCCTTCACCAGCTTAATTGTTTGTTTGTTAGTTTGTTACTTTTTATAGTACATTAGTATTATTTGCAACATTCAAATTTCGCTGCTTGTTTGCTTAATAATTTAACTATTATTCATTTGCATAGCGCAATATCATGTGCTGATTACTTAAAACAGATCGATAGCAATCAATTTTACTGTGTCTTTACAGTACTAGGTGTTAAAAAAAGCATTGACACTTTTGATCATATTGGAAAGCCATAACTCCCATTAATCCGATTTTTTCCTCATTGTAAAGGTGAAGGATGTCATATTTATTTCAACTAGGTTTTATGAATTTTTCTTCATTGATATTCCTAAAATAATGGTCTGAATAACAAAATTGAGCTTTTTAAAGAAAGTGAGGCCACTAACTGTGTGTGTGTGTGTGTGTCAGACCAGTGATGAATTCAGAGCCCAACAAGTGCAATATCGTGGCATTGCAGCTGAATACCACTGGACCTCTTTTCGACTCAGAGTCATGAATCAGTATATAATACCAATGGTTGGCAGAAATGGCAGGAGTAATACACACTGGTATTGTGTTTTGAATTAATTACTGCAACACAGATTTTTGGGGCCTCCTTTTTCACAAGGTGAAAATCTAATCAAACATTCAAAGCATTATTTTAGGAATATTAATGATGGAAATTTACAAAACCTAGTCCGCATGAATTTGACATCCTTCATAGGCCAGAAGCCTGTCCCGAAATAGTCACCCCATTTTACATATAAGATTTGACCCCTTAAGTTAGTTAGATTATCATTCTAATTCACAAAATGCTTGTCGGTCTGAAGTTAGCCGCCGGGGGTAGCCCCCAGGGCCTCCCAAAATGGCCCCAAAGTCGGGTTGATTTCACCCCATCTAACATAAGCACCAAACTTTGTCAAGAGGAAGTTGTATGACTATACATTACCAAAAACACAAATATTGACAAAAATGTTTCCGTCGGGATGGGTTGTCAGATGGCCCCTATAAAATGGGGGAAATTTTTCCCCGTAAGGCACGTGTACCAAATTTTGTCAGAAAGAAGAGGTATGGGTGTGTATTTCCAAAATACAAAAAACTGACAAATATTTCCTTCGGGAAGTGGGTCTAACACTCCCCTGGAAAAAAAAACAAACAAAAAACAACAACAACAAAAAACAAACAAACAAACAAAGTGCCCTTCAACTAAGCTTTGCTACCCCCAAATGCTCTGCATCTGGAGAAAATCCATTTCCTTACCATGCTTACTTTCCAGCCTTAATAACTTAAAAGTGCCTAATTCACTGAGTATATTATCGTTTTTCCTAGGGCGCATTTTGGTGTCAATTGATAATTTCAATAATAAGTTAATGAATTGTGAAAATTGTATTTTTTTCACAACAAACAAAAATTGAAAATGAAAATTGTCAGGGTCATGTAAACACACCTACTGCCCATCTTCTGCTCTTGACAAGAGACAATAGAGCAGCTTGCAAAGTATTTTTGTAATTAACAATATGGAGTGGTGTTATCATTTATTTTCGTCGAATTCCTTAAAGGTTTACCCCTAGAATACCGGGTAAAAGGATTATTTTACATAATTATACTAGCTGTAAACATTTTTTTTTTTTTTTTGGCAGGTGATTGTTGTGCTTTAAGTTGCTCTACCTTTCATGTTATTGTGTCTTGATAGGAAATCGGAAAAGTCGGATCGTGTGCGGCGGCGGTTAAACCCCTGATGAAAGCAAATGTTTACTTAGAAAAGAAAACCTTAATAACTCAGTCACACTGCAGAACCGATTTCACATCGATCAAATATTTTCCGTTCGTGGGAAATGTAATGTTTTGTCCGGTCTGATATCGATCTGATATCGGTATTGAAGGTTTGACAGACTATGATATCACAAGTCATTCCATTTCCCTCCAGGATGTACGCACGTTAGTGACGTCACATTGGCTGGGTGCTGTTAGAACACTTATCATTGCATGTAACGTTGATCACTTCTGACTGATAGACGATGTAAGACGTCTTGCCAGCTTGCAAAAGCAACATGTCTTCCAAAAACATTGTCTAGTCAATACCCAATCCCAAGATGTTAAGTTGGGAGTAGCTGCATCATCGTCTTTAGGGCGGCTGGGGGTATCACTCCTTAATATTTGACCTACAAAACGTCGTCACAAACATAGATAAGGGTTGAAATTCACGTTCAATAAAAGGGATACCAGAACAAATGGTTAATATAAGTTAAACAAACTTAATCATATTTTCAAGGACATTTATTTTCATCATGTTATCTTATTTTCTAATTTATTCATTCAGCTATATATTCATTAATCACTATAATTAAATGAGGAAATTAGTAGAAAGGACAATTTTAGTCAAGTTTAGGTAAAATAACCTTTCAAGATTATTATTATTCAATCTTTGGATTTTTAAACACACACAGCACACCCGACGCATACCTGACGAAAAAAAAAAAGTATGTGTAAAAAATGTATATATATATTTGCAAAAATCCCGCGCAGCGAGCCCTACTTCGACTTCGTTGCAGTGCGCAGGGTTAGAGTGTAATACGTAGAAGATGTTCAAAATACCCCTCGTAATGTTCGGAGGAACTGCCTTACCGAACCCCATTTTTTTGTTTCTCTCTGCCAAGTACACCCCAACATCTTGTAAACCGACTCTTCGTAATACCAACGAAGAGTCCTAAATATCTACGCAGCGGGACCCCGTCCCCGGACTCACATTGCCCCCAAACAGATGCTCTAAACATCCCCTCAAATTCTAGCTGGCAGAAAAGGTCTAAATGATTCTCGCTGTGTGACATCTTAGCTATCTCCTCTATAAGGCAAACCTCGAGAGAAGACAAAACAAGAGAGGTAGCGGAAAAGTGCACCTGTGAGAAGGAAATTCGGTTGACTAGCAAATAAACGTTTGTATCATGAGAGTTAAAATGGACGGACTAATTCTGAAGAAAACTTTGGATAAAGCTGTCTTTCTTTTCTGGATTTTTTCATCATTTTTTTGTGCTTTCAGTGGATTAGTGCAAGCAGATGGATATGGTAAGAAGTTGAATATTTAATTTTTAAAACTCAGTGTTCAAATGTTGTTTCAGTGAGGACGATTTAGAACTACAAAGTGTCATGACAATGCCAAACATCTGAAAACTGTCACCATACAACTAGCTGTCTTCTTTTCTGATCAGCTGTGAAGCGCTTTGTATCTCCTGTAAGAAAAGGCGCTATGTTAATAATTGTATTATGATGATGGTGATGATGATGATGATGATGATGATGATGATTATCATAAGGCAAGTTTTAAAATTAAAAGCTAGTGCACTACGTAAAATTTAGCTAGGTCTTGAATGCTGCGATGATCTAATAACATTGAGAAACCTCAATATGAACATTGATGAAGGGGCATTGAAATTTACTGACAATTTCGAAGTGAATTGAATTGAAGGGTTTTATGGAAAATTCCATTATCACAGTCTTACAATTGAATAGAAAAGAAATACAATTTTAAAAAAATATTATCAACAAATTGACTAGAGTACAATTATTATAGTCTTGATAATATTATTATTGCTGTTATCATTATAATTGTTCTTAGTGTTGTTGTTATCATTTTGATTGGCTAGAAAATACATAACAATATGGAGGAAGAAAACAACT
The DNA here is from genome assembly GCA_029962745.1 of Echinometra lucunter. NCBI lineage: Eukaryota > Metazoa > Echinodermata > Echinoidea > Camarodonta > Echinometridae > Echinometra > Echinometra lucunter. Next base: position 26,773,257 of record CM057162.1, on the reverse strand, counting down.
GAGCAACCACTGAAATACCAGAAACAAACTTGATTTACTGCAGAAACTGTAGAAATGTAGAAACCTTTTGTCCCAATCTAGTGGTTGGAAACATAGAAAACACTCTATTCAGACATGTCAAATTGCATACTTATTGTGTTGAGGTAACCAAATATCAAATGTAATACGGAAATACAAAGCAAAATAATGTTAAAAATAGATTGGTACCATGTCTCCAATTAAGTGTCCCTTACAACTTGAGAGATAAAATAGATAAAAGCAACAGTAAAACAGTATAATAGTCTTAATATTATAACAAAATATGAACCAATTTTCTACTGCACCTCTGATTAATTCAGTGAATAGGAAAAAAGGGGTAGAATAAGAGGAGGAGTGAGCAAGAACCAGCGAAAGATTAGAATAGGATAGATGCGAGGGCGTCACACATAGGGGCAGGGTGCAGCTCCCCCCAAAAAGTTTTAAAACCCCATTTTTCCCCTTTTTTTTCTTATTGATTGAAATTTAAAAAAAAAACTCCACCCAAAGTGTGTACCAGATCGTTCAATTTCAGTTCTAAAGATGCCAAAGCTCTCGCTCCCTTGCTTACGTGTTCCCTCAAATATTGAGCATATTCTTCAAGTTCAAGTTCAGGTTTTATTTCCAACTTAACACGAGAATGAAATATCTTCCTTGTTTTAAACCAAAAATATCGTAAATTAATATACATTATTTTTTTCTCTTTTTTTAAACATCAAAACAAAATAGATGTCTGCTTGACACAATGTATTAAAAAATGAAATTAATAATGGAAAAGAGAAATCCACAAAAAGCAATGATTGTAATTACGTGGATTCAAGTTCAAGTTCAGGTTTTATTTCCAACTTAACACGAGAACGAAATATCTTCCTTTTTTTAAAACCAAAAATATCGTAAATTAATATACATTATTTTTTCTCTTTTTTTAAACATCAAAACAAAATAGATGTCTGCTTGACACAATGTATTAAAAAATGAAATTAATAATGGAAAAGAGAAATCCACAAAAAGCAATGATTGTAATTACGTGGATTCCTCTAGAAAGGAAAAGGAACGTAAGGAAGAGAAAACAGAACAAGATATTGAAATGATACAGAGCATATTCTTGCCCCCCCCCCGAAAGAATCCGGCGTACGGCCTTGAATAGAGGAGATAGACGGAAAGAAGGAAGCAGAAGAAGTAGAGAGAGAGAGAGAGAGAGAGATAAAGAGGAAAAGCATCTACAGATAATAAGCATTTTACCCATGTTTTTGAATAACTGATAAAATGTACTCACCACTAATTAATTATTCAAAACATAATCTAAAAATAGATAGACATAGACAATCAATCCATAAACTTTTTTTTTTACCAAGACCTGCGAAAGAAACTATTCACAACTTTAATCGAGTACTTTTGGCCATTGGTGGACCTTAATAGATAGTTTACAAGATTTTAGAGCTACTTGAAGGAGGTCACAGTTCCCCGAGTTCTTACATCAGTGTCATCAAAAGACTCTATCCCCGCAGACACGAAGCTCTACAGTATATCGATTGCGTCATTACCTGAACTAATCGGGTCCTGTGATAGCAATTAACACCATACCTCACACGCCAGATTAACGTCTGCGTTTTTAAGTGACGCCACTCTTTCTTTACCTGTTTCACCAGGCGCCCCCCCCCCCCCGGTAGAAAAAAAAAAGTTCCATGGTACCCATGGTACGAACACTGTTATTGGACGGTATACATTCAAATTACCGCGGTGTACCAACATACCATGGTTGTTTTTTTTCCCAATCAGTAATATCATAGACAGTTATATACCTGAATTTGCCATTTCGTATCAGGTATATAGACAGTTATATACCAGATACGATATGGCAAATTCATTTACTATTTTTGCGACAAAATCGTTATTCTTGCACACTTAAAGAATGCCTTTCAAAAGGACCGCTCTTATATAGAGCCAGTCGAAAAAGAAAACTGCTTTCCTTAAAGAAAACACGCTGATGGAAATAACCGACACATATAGATTCGCCTGTGATACATTACATATCATTGTACAGTTGCGGAATTATTGGGAGGGGGCACTTTCACCCAGGCCCTTTTTTAGAAACCAAAATGTTCAATGTGTCCCCCTCTTAGACCTGATGGCCTTATTTTTTTATTATTATTATTTATTCTTATCTTTTGTGTCTGAGAAATTGGAAGAATACATAATGCAAAATGTGTGATGACTTTTTTTGTGTGTGTGTGCCTGTAAAAGATATTTCAGAGATTTTGTTCCCGATCTTTAACAAATGCTTGATCCGCCCCCGCCCCTGACAGTATGACCAAATTGCTATGGCATAGACATTATAGATTACAAGAACAGGATCAACCGAACTTTCCATTTTTTCGCGATTAAGTTGATCAATTGTAAGTAATTTTCTCAAGAATTCACCTCCGCTGACGAGTAACTGGAAATGGTATCATTCGAGTAAATAAACTGAATTATATAAACTATAAAAAAAGCCCTCCCCTCTAGTTCCTTTGTAGTATATATGCGGGAAATTAGTTTACATGAGCGCAAACAGAGGCTCGTTCGATATAATCAAGAAAACTATGTTCTTCGTAATCATTAAACTTACTTGAAAAAAAAAAAGACGCCTAGCGTTAATATTGAAATTACTGCCTTAAATATACATTTTCAATGGAATGTTTTGTTTTTTCTGATAAAATTATGGCCCTGCACGCTGTTAAAACGTGTTTTTTTTCCTTTGACAAATGTTTTGCCTATACACACTGAGTAAAATCTATTTTGACGACTCAATTCCTTAGATGTATTGTTGACAACAATCTATTTTTTTTTCTAGATTTCTTTTTACCAAAATAACAATAACAATAAATACAAATACAAATACAATATATCTTTTCATTAATGGAAAATAAAACTAGGAATGCACCACTGCTGCGTAAATACTGATTAAATGACATTCATGGGCACAAGTATTCGATTCAGTGGGTTTTTAGATTTTATCTTAGACCTCAGTGATCACTCAAGGATTGAGTGATCCCTGAGGTCACCCCTCAAAGAGTGAATAAAAAGTGAATATCACAATTTTTACTCTTAATTCACTCTTAATTCACTCTCTTCTGAAATTCACCCCTAACGGAGTGAACGCGTTCACTCTTTTTTTTTTTTAGAGAGTACCTACGAACTGGCTGATCGAACGGTTTGATTCCGAGTATATTCCGTGTTGACATTGTACAACATTTCCTTGGATACACTCGGAAATTTATCCCAAACTTCTTCCAAGGTGGATATTTATTATTTCCTTTAATGTCTGGAAGAGTTTCCTCTTTCTTTCCTTCCGAACGTTTTTGGCAAGACGACGAGTAAAAGGAAAGGTCAAAGGTTATTGCCAAGGGGGTGAAGTGGGAAGAGAAGGATGTCAAGATATTAGCTAAATCTAATTACAAGGTCAAGTGGGTGTCATATGCCCGCTGGGAAATAAAGGAAGGTTTCTCTCCTTTTTTTTTCTGTTACAGAGGGGTATCCAGAAATGGGGGGGGGGGGGGGAGCACAGCCCACAGAACTCTATAACAGTATATAGTTCTGTGGCACAGCCTGAGGTATTCCCATATTTTGGCTGCTTCGTGTATTTCTGCAGCCCGGCCCACTGTATGATCTCTGCTATATTTGTAGAAGGGGTTTCATTCCTATTAATTTTTTCTTCTTTACTCATTAATTAATGAATATATATCTAATTCATGAAATAATTTATAGAAACAAATTTAAAATCTGTGTATACATTGATATGTTTACAATAATTTATATGTATCGATGTACTTTTGAATGAAATCTCTAATAACAAAAAATGTGGAAAAAAAAACAAAAAATGAACATTAAAACCTGTAAAATCTCACTGATTAAAGCCGTATAAATACTAAAATCCAAGTTCTGAGCAATCGCCAACCTCCTCGCAGACGAAAAAGTGAAATCCAATTCTCCTTCAGATAATTCTAGCTCTAGATTCAGGGATGCATTACGTTTTGTTACTTTGAAAAACATTTAAGAAAAAAAAATCTGCCGTCTCAGGTTTAAAATCGCCTTGCACAACATTAACTTTTTTTTTATTCGTCTTATTTACCCAGGGTCGCCTACTCAGTGATTAGACACTGTTGTCCTTTAGGGCCCTGCACGCAAAAAACACAAATGAAACATAATACAATACAAAATGATAGACAATACACGTAAAACAAATCAACATAATGGAACAAAAACATGAAGAAGCAAAACAAATACAGGCATACGAACCAAATGTATAATGCTTGAACCAAAATCAATGTGAGGAAAAAAAAAAAATCCTATCCGAAAGAAATGAATAGAAATGAACAACTTCTATTTGAGAAATGCTCTTCACTAATTTGCCATTGATGACGTTGTCTGGCACTAGGATTCTGTTTAGCACAGCGCTATTGGGGATACCCTCTCTTTGCTTGTGAAGTGAAAACAATATTTTGTCTTCTTTCATCAGAGTACAATATAAATCCGTTTTTAATATTAAAAAAAAATTGATAAGAAGAGGGAGAGAGAAAGAAAGAGATGGGGGGCGGGGAGGGGAAGATGCATCATAAAAAATAATTATCAGCTGCAGAATTGTAAAACTGTATTGGCAAGTGTGGGCACGTGTGCTGGTGTGTGCGTGTGTGTGTGCGTGTATATCGGTTTCATTCTTTTTATGATAACTCCAACCATTCTCTTTCATTTTGAAACAGATTGGGGCAGAGCTAGACTGAGAGCAGGCTACAGCAGTGACCCTGACATGCCATGTATCTTCAAGGGAAAGATGTATTTCCACGGAGATTCCTGGGTCATCGATAGAGATACAGAGTGCCATTGCAATGGCAGTGACGTCATCTGTGACGTCATGACATGCCCGCATCTGGACTGTGAAAGCCCAGTCGACATCCCGAAGGAGCCCTGTCCTTTGTGTTTCCACAGTAAGTCAGAATATCATACATAATTATATTACGTAACGAGCTCCTAAGTCCAGTATAAACAAGATATGACTACTTTGTTTGTTTGTTTAAGTTTCAATTTACTATTTCCAATTATTCAAATAATAAACAAGATAATAAAACAACAAGATGATATACATGTATTTTTCAACAAAATATGACAAAATACAAATTCATCATCCAGACTTTTTTTGCCAGAAAAAAAGTCTGGCAAAAGTTTTATGCAACGGCCCCCTGGATTTCTTAAAAGGCTTTCACTGATTGGCTAGTCAGCCAGCAGTAAAAAATAGAAGAAAAAAAATCAATCGATAATGTGAAACGGAGAATTTAAAAAAGAAGAAGAAGAAGAAGAAGAAGAAAAGAAGAAGAAGAAGAAGAAGAAGAAGAAGAAGAAGAAGAAGAAGAAGAAGAAGAAGAGAGAAGAAGAAGAAGAAGAAGAAGAAGAAGAAGAAGAAGAAGAAGAAGAAGAAGAAGAAGAAGAAGAAGAAGAAGAAGAGAAGAAGAAGAAGAAGAAGAAGAAGAAGAAGAAGAAGAAGAAGAAGAAGAAGAAGAAGAAGAAGAAGAAGCTATTAATGACATGTTTTGGGACAATGTTTCGGGGACCAAGCTCCATGCATGACTGGAAAATTATTACGTTTATCAGAGGTCAAAGAAGGAGGTCAAAAACTTTTCATGGGAAGAATATTATATCTTAGACTCCGGATATGTGTCTCGAGATCTAGGTCCAGGTGCTTACCTTTGGCTTCATTGATTCCTGAAAGAAATCATGAGAAATTCGAAATTTCCAACTTCTTTTTAATAAAATTGCAATGTTTATCCTTGCATATCCTTACAAAAACTGATTATGAGCTATTGATATCATTGATTGTCATTGGCTGTGAGTATCATCTTTCTTAGATACTTTGCAGTTACCAGGGTTACAGGTGAGAATGAATTCTATGACAGGTCTAAGTTGAGTCTATAACCTTCCCTGTGTATTTTATGAGCGAATAAATTTAATCAACGTCAATTGAATAGTAAGCTTATACAAGATATTTTTCCTCTGCAGTCTTACCATGTCATACTTTTCTCACTAGGTACCATCAATTATTGGATTCATTCAGATCGATTAGGTGACCCCCCCCCCCTTCCGTGCCTCTCTTACCCATCGCCATTCTGAAAACTTTTGAGTAGATACAAGTAACAATACCCCGACCTGCTCTCTCTCTATCTCTCTTTTTTCGCCCCCCCCCCCTCTCTCTCTCTCTCCCTCCTCTGTCTCTTTCCACATCTATCTCTCTCTCATTTTCTCTCCCTCTCTCTCACTCTCTCTCCCTCCTCTGTCTCTTTCCACATCTCTCTTTCTCTCTCTCTCTCTCTCTCCCTTTTATCGCCCTCTCTCTCCTTCCTCTTTCTCTGTCCACATCTCTCTCTCTCTTTTCTCCCCCTCTCTTCCCCCCATACAGACGTCATCGCCGAAGTGCTACTCGTCGAGCTTCTCCCTCTGAATGACGTCATGGCTGCCAATCAACCCATGACGTTGACCTTTAACATTGGCGTTCTATTCGAGGAATTTTCGCAGACGACCAGCGTAACCGGGAAACGCCTTTGGAAGGTCTCTGCGTGGGGGAGCAGCGAACCTGACGGCGAGGGAGCGCGTCATGGTTACGTCGAGCAAGTCCTCACCTCGCGCCAGTCGTCACGATTGCATAAGAAAGACACCGACTTCGCTATCGATGACATCACGTATGACCTCGTTCCGCCATCCTGTGAGGCCGTCCGCTACATTTGCGTTAGTTTTGGCCGAGGGGACGCCCCTGTCACCAGATCGGGATTGGAGCTCATTTTTACCGGGTCTGGGAATGACAAGGGAAATATTAAGAAGTGCATCAAAGGCCCAGCTTGCGTTGGTAAGCTTTAATTGTCCCTAGGGGAGGACCGACCATGAGGAATTGGGTAGTGTCCCATTGACCGTTCGATATGTCGGCCTAAGGGCCGGTAGAATTGTGTAACCTGAGAGACAGTTACATTAAATTTCCCAAACGAAGATTAGTCCCGGTCCGCCCCTTTTCCTAGTAACCCTCCACCTTAAAACCATCTCCTAGTCTTTGCTCTCACACGTCTTCCATCTTCGCATATATCCTCCTCTCCTTTGTTCTAATGACCGTTGCACACGGAGCGTTATTTGCTGACTTTGGGCTGCGTCAGTTCGTTTGTGCTGTCTTTGGCGCAGCGTGTGAGAGCGACATCGTACTCACGGTGATCCAAAAATGAACAATGCAATCATTGCTCTGAATTAACTGCGCCAGCTTTCCTTCATAGCCATAATGGCCACAGGAATGATTAAACCACGTAAGCATGGTGAAAACGCAAATCAAGTTTCGCTTCTACACATCCATAAACGATATAATCAAATTTGAATATGTTACACAAGGGCACTTGCACTATTTCTAGGAAAAAATGACCAGAATCTAGTCAATTTAAGGTAGAAATAACACTATTCTAGTCAAAATTGACACAATTCTAGTGAAACTGTGAAAATGACTAGGATTCTGGATTCTAGTCATTTCGACTATAAATATTTCGAGTGCCCGTGTGATCCGGTAATCTAGTCAAATCTGACAAGCATGTCAAGTGTGACCTATTTGTTGCATGCTAAAAACAAAGAAGAAAACCTTAGGTCGAATTCCATAACCCGCTTGCCCACGTATCCCGATTCTATTTAAGGTCAAAGTTCATTGTTATGTCAAACTCCTCCATTGTCATCGTATTCACTTGTAATAAGGTTAAATGATGAAGAAGCTTTGTGACCTAAATATAAGTTATTGAATTTAGCTCTCAAAAACAAGAACATTGGCTGTCCTCCAAACCTAGTTTTTTGACCTTACACCGAAATCTTGAACTTACTTCTAGAATAGAAGGTAATGCACTCTAAATTTCTTGGACTTAAATCAAGGATAAACCCCCAAATTCGATTAAAAATCTTACTCTTTAGATTTAGAAATAAACCTTGATTTTAATTTCATAAGCTATTTTTGTAACAGAAGCTTGTTACATATGAACAAACTTAAATGTAGCAAAGGCCTATTTTCTCTCAACACAAAGTTGTACAAAATTATTGGAATATGCAGATAATGACGTTTTTTATCCTGAATAACAAAGTATAACACGTAATAGTAGCATGTAAACAAAACCTCGACAAACGAAGGAAATTTACATCAAAGTGTGTTGATAGAATATGGTTCTGGGATCCTCTCAGGAGGCAGCGTCTTCTGACGACCTTTTGATAGACATCGTTTGTTTTCAATATTCAACACAGACGCAGAGCCGCTCCAACCCAAATCCTACTCGGGTTTGACATGTAGAGCTGACGGTAAGGAATACCAACCGGGGGAAGAGTGGAGAAAGAGTGATTGCGTCACTTGCGTCTGTGGGGAAGGACAAGCTGAATGCACAACTGAGCGATGTGGGCGGGCCAACTGTGCCAACCCCACTCAGGTCGAAGGAAAGTGTTGCGCCCTCTGCCCTTACTGTGAGTTCATTATTGATTTTTTAAAAATAATTATTATTATCATTATTTAACCTCCCGGTTCTTCTTCCCTTTCGTTTCCTCTTTTCTTATTCTACCTTTTTACTCTGTTTGATTTTGATCGTGATGTCCATAGTTATACAACAATATCTCTGAGAGATTTCCATATTTCTAGACACAACAAAGCAAAACTTCGTTTCAGCAACATCCTCCCCCCCCCCAAAAAAAATCGTTTTACAGTTCCTAAACTTTAGAGCAGCTTAAATGGCTTTAAATCATGTCTTCTATTTACTTTTCCTAGAAAATAATACATAAGATATTGTCGAAAGCACATATTGCCTCTTTTCCTTCTCTCGTTTTCTTTACTTCTTTCCAACCTTTTCCCTATATTCTAGAGTCTTTTTTGTATACATGCCTCTGCAGTCTTACCATGTCATACCTTTCTCACTAGATACATCAATTATTGGATTCATTCAGATCTAGTACGTGCCCCCTGTGCCTCACTTTAAAAGCATTTTCAATGTGTATACATGTATATTGTAAGAGCAAACCTAATAGTAATGTTATCGTTGCCGTTGGCGCCACCTTCGGGTATAACTCCAGTTACATGTTTTGTCTGCAGTGGTGTTCGGAACACGACTCCAATACCACATGCAAGGTTCTTATGACTACTCCACGGGTCTCGTGCGATTCGCCGACATCGACCTCACCGTCACGTTCAAAGAAAACAAACGGTCGACCGGTGTGAAGGGACGTGGGCTGTGGAAGTTGAGTGCCTGGGCGAGCACGAATCAACAAGGGACAGGAACACGGATGATGTACAACGATCAGATTCTCGATGAGGACCAGCAATCGAAGACGTACGCTAAAGGAAAGACGTTCAAAATCAGTGGTAAGAAGTAAAAAACTCAAGTCAAACCTGAAAACGGCATCACGTTTAAGCCTATAGTAAATTTTTATTTTTGTAGCCAAGACCGAAACCCACAGGGCCAGGGCCAAGGCTTGAACCCTCAAGACCAAGGTTATGCAGTGTAAGCCTTTGAACCCTCAATTGGTTCAAAAGGGTTCAAAAGGGTCGTAAGGCGGAGACCAAGGTCAAGGCATAAATGATACTAAAGATACTAAAAATGGATCATAATTGTAAAGGCGGAAGTTCTCAGAAAGAACGAAACGGCGAGAAAAGATGTTTACAGATTCTGAAAATTCTTCCTTTACAATCGTATTACCCTTTTTGCTTCGTTGTTTGCTTTTGTTCGGTTTTTAGATGCACGTTACGATCTGCAGAATTACGAGTGCGATTTGGTGCGTTACTTCTGCTTCGCCTTCGGTAAGGGAGATGATCCTCAACCAAAGCATGGCTTAGAATTCGAACTTCGGGGAGTCAATCATGATGTGGTGCAATGCCTAAGGGCCCCAGAATGCCTACGTGAGTATGAGGATCTACTGAAAACTCGTTCACATATCGTCTTGTCAGCGCTTAAACGCCCCCAAATGTATTGTGTAATGTAATAGGACCCATTTTAAAGCTCTTCTCGTGAAAAATCGAATAGTGCCACTGACATTTGTTTTGTAGTTACTGTTACCTTCCTTCTGGATAGATTTTGAAGGAATAATGAAACGTTGTTTTTCTTCTTTCTTTGATTTATGCAAGAAATTCCTTTTCGCGTACTCACTAGGGCGTTTCTGCACTGATACGATGTATCGGTAAACCGCTTCAAGGAAAGTAAAGTACTTTTAGCGCACTGCGCTCCACACTTTTAGGTCTTATTACACAAAGGTAACCTTTGTTTCATCGCTTATAACCACTGGCAATTCATTTAGTAAACAAAAAAACAACAACACCAAAATCAAAATACCACGAGTTTTTCTTGAAACGGTCTAGCGTATAACATAAATGTAACAATATCATTATTTCATTATCAAAGGTGTTTTTCAGGCCTTGCGACAAAGTATTTTGTTAGGGGCAGGGGTGGATCGAAGATTTTGTAAAGGAGGGAGTGAAGAAAATTGAACAAAGTTTTAGATGCCCCTTTCAATTTTGCTCTATACTCTGAAGGTAAAAGAAAGATTTCAATAATGGATTACTAGTCTTATACTATGGATGGGATTTTCAACTTCATAGAGACAAACAAATGGATACTGGAGTATAGAGGTATAGAAACCTAAAGATGCTGGAATACAGGAGTGCTGGAATATAGAGGTTCTGGCATATAAGGGTGACGAAACCTTAGGGTGCTAGAATATGGAAGTGCTGGAATATATGGGTGACGAAACCTTAAGGGTGCTGGAAAATAAGGGTCGCGAAACCTAAGGGTGCTAGAATATGGGAGTGCTGGAATATAGACGTGCTGGAATATAAGGGTGACGAAACCTAAGGGTGCTGGAATATAGGGTGACAAAACCTAAGGCTCCTGGAATATGGGGGCGACGAAACCGAGGATTTCTGGAATATAAGGTTGACGAAACCTCAGGGTGTTGGAATATGGAGGTGATGAAACTTTAAGGTGCTGGAATATAAGGGTGGAGAAACCTAAGCATGCTGGAATATAGGAGTACTGGAATATAGAGGTTTTGGAATATAAGGGTGACGAAACCTTAAGGGTGCTGGAAAATAAGGGTGGTGAAACCTAAGAGTGCTAGGATATAAGGGTGTCAGAACCTAAGGACGCTGGAATATGGGAGTGTTGGAATATAGAGGTTCTGGAATATAAGGGTGACGAAACCTTGAGGGTGCAGGAATATAAGGGTGACAAAACCTAAGAGTGCTGGGATACAAGGGTGTCAGAACCTAAGGACGCTGCAATATAAGAGTGTAGAAAACTGAGAGTGCAGGAATATAAGGGTGACGAAACCTTAAGGGTGCAGGAATATAAGGGTGACAAAACCTAAGGGTGCTGGAATATAAGAGTGACGAAACCTAAGAGTGTTGGGCTATAAGGGTGTCAGAATCTAAGGACACTGGAATATAGGGGTGTAGAAAACTAAGAGTGCAGGAATATAGGGGTGACGAAACCTAAGGGTGTTGTCTTATGGAGGTAACGAAACCTTAGGGTGCTGGAATATAAGGGTGACGAAACCTTAGGGGACAGGAATATAAGGGTGACGAAACCTAAGGGGTAGGCATATGGGGGGTGACAAAACCTAAGGGTGCTGGAATATTGGGATGACGAAACGTTAGGGTGCTGGAATAAGGGTGACGAAACCTCAGAATGCTGGAATACATGGGTAATAAAACAGAGTGATGCAGGAATAGATGGATGACGAAACATGTCGACGCCGCAAATATATGGCAGCTGGAATAAAGGGGTAACGAGACTAAATCATGTTAATGGTGCTGGATTATTGGGAAAACGAAATATATACTCCTGCTAAAATAAACGAGTAAAAAAAATAGTTTGGTGAAATATAGGAGTACCGAAACATACTAGTTCTGAAATAAAGGGATAAAGACATACTGGTAATAGAATACTGGGAAAACGAAAAAAAAACTTAATGCAGGAATATGGGGATGACAAAACATGCAGATGCCGCAAAATATGGCAACTGGAATAAAGGGGTATAAACGAGACTTATTTATTCTGAAATATGGGTCGATCCTTAGTGTAAGCAGGCACGGAATGGTAGTCACTCAATCGAAGAACATCTATACTTTAACTATTTCGTTAACGGAATAAACGCCATTGTCATCAATTTCATAACGACAAAAATATTTCCAGCGTCATGGGAATTCGAACCCTCGACTAGCATGACTAGCAATATATCGAGCTTTGACAATGGCTTTAACCACTGCGCCACGAGCAGTTGACGAAGTTGACGGTGCACTTTATTCATTTATACCCGGATTCATTTCATGCCCGGATTCATTTCTAGTCTTAACTTCTCAGACGTGATTATTTTGTAAATTTCGTGCACGCTTACACTAAGCATAGACGGAAATATGGGGATAACGAAACATGCTTCTGCTGAAATATAGTGGTGACGAGGTAAACATGTGATGGAATGTAGGGGTTACGTAAGATAAAGGTGTCGGAATATAGGGGTAAGGCAACGGACTGATGCTGAAATGTACATAACAGCATATACTAGGGCTGGTACTAGGAGAAACAAAGCCCGCAGTTACTGGAATGTGGACGTTACGAAAGGTACATGTGTCGAAATATGGGGGTACCGAAACATATGGCTATTGGAATTATTCTTCGAAAGCACCAATAACGTCGAAGTGAGGTTAAATGAAGAACTAGCTTCATGAACTAGATATAGCTTTTGCTTGTTTGTTTTATTTAGATCACAAACCAAGACTCTGGCTTTTCTCTAAAGCAGCAGTTGGAACACTGTTCTTTTCAAAGCATTTTGGAAACATTTAGAAATGTTTCATGATATGATATGAGCTGTGGAAGTGATTGATATTATTTTCATTACCTTTTAACTTTAGACTTGTCTCCATTTCCCTGCGTATGTCTACTAGTAAAAATTTATATTTTCTGATTTGAATATGTGTAGCTGACGAAGAATTGGACAGTCACTGGGTGGACCCTGATGCTGAAGAAGAAACAACAACCCGACCCCCTACAACAACGACCCAACCACCAACAACTACAACTCTGCCACCAACAACCACAACTCAAAGGCCCACCACCACAACACGAAGAACTACCACCACCACCAGACGCCCTCCTCCTGACTCAAACCAGACCGTTGACACGAACAAGGGCAAGGGAAAGGGAAAGGGAAAAGGCAAGGGTAAAGGAAAAGGCAAGGGCACTGGTGGCGGAACTGCTACGGGTGGTACTGGTGGTGGAAGCCGTCCAGACCCTTGGGTGCCTGTCCTCTCGGAGGTTGAAGAGCGCCCTCCGCGGCCTTGTGTTACACGCAGTGCAGATCGTCGGCATGGAGAGCGATGGAACTCCGATCCTTGTACGACCTGTCGATGCAATGATGCTGGCATCCGATGTCTCATTAAGAGTTGCCCACCTTACTACTGCTTTGATCCAATCTTTGTGGATGGACTCTGCTGCCCATTCTGCCCTTCAAGTAAGTTGATGTCTTTATACTGGACTGCAGAATGCCCCACCATTCATAGTGGGCTGGGTAAGGGTTTATGTTTCCAGTGGTAAGGGTTTATGTATCCAGGGTTACGGTTTGTCGCTAGGGTCAAGTTTAGATTTGTTATTTATGATGTTTATCTGTTTATTTGTTCATATATTATTTTTTTCATTTTATTTAGTTTTATTCAATCTAATTTATTTGTTTTATTTATTTATTTATTCATTTATTTATTTATTTATTTATTCATTATTTATTTGTATACATATATACATTTTTAAGGGGGAGGGTTGTTGTTGTTGTTGTTGAATTGGGTTTTTACAGACGTGTATCAATCAGATATGATTATTTACGTCTTTGACCGCCCTAAATTACACCACCATCCGAAAGACGTGACTCAGACGAGACTCGAACCCGGGTCCACTGAATCAGTTTATAACTTCCACTTTTAGCTGGATTACAGGCGCACCTGTAGGGGGTGAGTTTAGGTCAATGATAGGCCAGTATAGGTCGAATGTATGGTTAGGGTTAGGATTTGGATGGGATTATTTTGCAATGTTTCCCACGGATTATCCTTCGTAATTGCAATCATGGAAAATGTGGAGGAAGACGTCAAAATTTAAAATACAATTTTCGTACACCTTTATTTCGTTATGTCAGATGTGGTCGTTACTGAAGTTATGGCATCAGTCCTGAATGACATCCGGGAAATGTCCCTAGGCCAACGTGTCCAACTCTCGCTCCTGGTGAATGTGACCTTCAAAGAGACATGGGACACCACTGGTGTCTCTGGCGAAGACTTGTGGAAGCTTTCGGTTTGGACCAGCCGCCGGCCCGAAGGGACGAACCCCAACAACATGGTGGACCAGGTCTTGGATGCCGACCAACGGGTCCAGAAGTACGTCTGGGGCAGACCTTTTGCCTTTCAAGGGGTTGTCTATCGGTTGAAGGTGAGCAACTGCAACGACGTCCGCTACGTCTGCGTCAAGTTCGGTCAGTCGGACAACCCACAGACGAGACACGGCTATGGCTTCTTGATGGAGACATACCCCAACGAGGACGTGCTCGAAGTCTGCACGCGTCTCCCGAACTGCAGAAGATAATTCTTCTACGGCGCAGCTAATCAAAGCTAAAGCGACTAGAGAGACTGGCCTTTTTAAAGATTATAAACAAAGATTTGAATTGCGGAGAAATGCTCCCTTTTATTTGGATTTGCAGTACAATCTTTGCAAATCTGTTTGAACATGAATGGTAAACTCGGGCAAATGCCCGTTGCATTTGAGGTGTCAAACCAATATCGTTAATGGACCCACCAGCGCTAATCCAGTCTTTGAAAAGAGGGTGAATGTAAGAATTAATATTCACACCCCTCTTCTTCTTCTTCTTCTTCTTCTTCTTCTTCTTTAAAAAGAATAATTTCCTCCTTTGTGTGTGTTTTAAACTAAAGAGAATTTTCTAGATGCAGTGGGTAGGGCATTAATTCCAAGTACGTTATTAAGGAAGGTTTCTTTCGATAATGAATAAAATCAAGTAGGCCTGATATATGAAATAATTATTCATCTTGTTGGAAAATTTGAAAGATTTGAAAGGTAGTCACCTCTACTGAATGGAAACATCATGAAATATTGCTTGTTGTAAGAATAGAAAATTACCGAATGTTGATGGCTATACAGGATTTAGAATAGAATGACGCTAATAACTGCAAATTTGGATGTTTCCTTTGTTATAGAGGGTAGTTTTAGCTGGTTTATAACAATTTGTGTTGAAACTGGAGGGGTTAATATCTTCTAAATAATATTTTACAGGACGAAGTATTATGTTGAGGATTGTTAAAATTAGCTTCGAAATAGCAAGAGAACACGAAAGAAAAGGCAAGTGTGTGTGTGTGTGTGTGTGTGTGTGAGAGAGAGAGAGAGAGAGAGAGAGAGAGAGAGAACGCTTTATCAAATGGACTGAAAAAGGTGCAAAATTGGCGGGGAAAACTTATATTATCACGAATGATAATATAATGATAATAATGATAATAATGATAATAATGGTGATGATGATGATAATAATAATATGCCGTTCTTGTATAGCACATTAACGTATCTCTATGAAGCAAAGGGAACGTGTTCTTCCCGTGACGACGATGATGTTATTGCTCCTATATCACTTATAATATAACGTGTATATGGTAGAGTATATTCATGTAAGTAATGTGCCCTTAGTTTATTATTGCTTTGGCGTTTAAGTCAAAGCTGATTATATACTTGTTGAGATATTTATACTCTTTACAGTCACCACGCGCGCACGCTCGATTTTGTTATCGAAAGTTCATTTCATCTATGATCAAATTCGGTGTTTTTAAGTACAGAAATTATTGGCCTATTATTAAATTAAGTTTAGTTTATCCTACGACAGCTGCTTTTGTAACCAAATCTATGCAAATATATGTACTGTATGTCTGAAGCATGAGCCTGTATTACTGTGTGTGTATAAAACAACACTGGACAGTTTACTATCTGAGATTTAGATAATAAATTAAAATTGAAAAAAATCATTAGCATTGTGTGACGTTGACCTTGTTTGGGACCTGTAGTGCATGTGCGAATGAAATTCCTCTTAATATTTGTTGAATATTAAGTCGTTGGGGTGGGGGGGGGGCATTTTAGAGTAATACAATATCAGAAAATACACATTGGAACTGCATGGTCTCGTAATCTAGTTACCCGGGTTCGAAACCAAGTCGATGCGTTTTTACCTTTTGACAAGGCATCGAGATATGGCTGAGTTATCAATGACAATATGTGATAGTCATCGGACACTCTCTTCTTCCTTGACCTAAATATAACATAATTGTTTGGGTTATATTTAAAGATAATTTATTAACTTTAAACCAGGATGAAACTTTTGAAACTTCCCTGTCCACTGATGAGACGAGTGTTTTGATATCACTGTTACTCATAAGAGCACATGTGTCATCAGCAAACAAGGGAAAATTTAAGAAGAAAATAAATTTTATTATATCATTTACATACATAAGGAACAAAAGAGGGCCCAATACAGATCCTTGGGGAACACCACATTGCATTGCATTGAATTGAATTGAATTGAATCTTCATTACCAGGTCCCTCGGAGAGGACTTAAAGCCGTTGGTCCTCTTATTACTCACAAGCATCCATGCTTCCATAGCAGTCAGATTAAAAACAAAAACAAAAACCGGTAACCAACCCCAAACTAACTATTTCCGACATTTTAAGACTGTGAATGTCACAAAAGAACTTTATCTGGACTCGATATACAGACAAGAAAGAAATATGCCTAATTAAAATAGGGGGTTGGGGGAGGGGGTGGGGAAGAAGAATAGGAAGGGTGTAAGTGTTTGAACAATCATAATTTTTCATTATACTACTGATCCATTAGTCTACTGATTTGTTTAAAAAATAGTATTTTTGATACGATTATACTTTCTCCATAATTACACCAAATTACAAATATTTACATAAATGTTTAAGTTAGATCTTTGAAATATATATATGAATATGATATTCATGTTTTGATAGAAATGATTTACATACAATGATTACTGTCGGTTCAGTTTCCAATTCTGTAAATTTAGTGCTAGAATCTTTTGGTTCCACCTTGCATGTGCAATTCACGAAGAAGGTACTGTATTTTCTTTATTGATGCTGGGTAAACATTTTTTTTTTCGAATCCGATCACTCAAAAATTATATGGTATAATTCATTCCACAATTTTCCCAACTGAACAGCTGTTAGTCCAGCCCACTACATGTATTCTAGTTCCCGATTTGAACGGCATAAACCCAAATTATAGATGCCATAGCATGGACCGTCGACTCCTAGAAGCCATTTGTTAATTGAATGATTTTATCCAGTATTTTGATTTTCCCGGACTATCAAATTTGGAATAGGTGATCAAGATTATCGCTTTACTGATATAAATATATAACCATGAGATGGCGCTAGAGTAGATTGGTCCACACTGAGAATGATCAGAGAGAAAAAAAAAACGACTGCCGTTGTTTTTACTTCAGTTATGATACTCTCATTTTGATCATCGTGCAATATTAATTCGGGTGATGTTCGTTATTCCGAAGGTTCGCAATTCCGAAGGTTCGTTGTTCCGAAGGTTCGTTATTTCGAAAATGAAATAAGGTTCGTTATTCCGAAGGTTCGTTAGTCCGAAAATGAAATAAGGTTCGTTATTCCGAAGGTTCGTGAGTCCGAAAATGAAAAAAGGTTTGTTATTCCGAAGGCTCGTTAATCCGAAAATGAAATAAGGTTCGTTAGTCCGAAAATGAAATAAGGTTCGTTAGTCCGAAAATGAAATTAGGTTCGTTAATCCGAAAACGAAATAAGGTTCGTTAGTCCGAAAATGAAATAAGGTTCGTTATTCCGAAAATGAAATGAGGTTCGTTATTCCGAAAATGAAATAAGGTTCGTTATTCTGAAAATGAAATAAACTCCTTAAGTAACAAATACGGTGTTTTGATTAAAAAATAATAGAATATTACGCAATAAAAAATATTGGTATAGTCTCAGCGGAGGATGAACATTAATTGTATAATTTTCGGCAGAGCATATGTTGCATCAAAAAGTGGCGTAGATCAAGAATTTTGATTTTGATTTTATCTGAGCAATTGCCGCCTGAGCGAATGGATTTAGAGTGTTGGGGGCTGTTTGTGGGTCATCCGTAACTTACCTCCAGGCAAGAGGGATTTTTTTTTTTTTTTTTTTTTGGGGGGGGGGTGACGGGGTGTGGTTTATTCTGGGTTTTTTCGAGGGGGGTCATTATTTATTTTACCAGCTTCTGCTGCTAATAATAATGATAATAACGATAACATTGATGATATTAGTAATAATAACGATGATAAAACAAAAAATATAAATATGAATAAGAATGATAATGATCGTAGTAATGGTGATAATACTATTAAATCATGGTAAAAATGATAAAAGCAATTATAATTATTGTTTTTATTTCATTATCATTATCATGTGGGATTTGAAGAGGTATTGTATTCCAGTTCATTTCCCCGGAACAGCATTGTGTGCGGGTGTGTGTGTTGTGTGTGCCGTGGAGGTGCCGTGGTCGAGTGGTCTAAGGCGCTTGACTGGAGACGCGGAAGTCGGGGTTCGATTCCCGGCACGGCACTTATGCCCTTCAGCAAGGCATTTCATCTGCATTGCTCTTTTATCGTATACATCAAATAAATGAAAATGCTACAGTGCACGTGTTAAAAAAAGTGTGTATGTGTATGTAGAGGTGTCGTATGGTTTAAGGCGCTTGACTGTAGACGCGAAGGTCCGGGTTTCGAACCCCGGCACAGCACTTATGCCCTGGAACAAGGCATTTTATATACATTGCTGTTTTATCGTATTTCAAATAAAGTGATGTGCTATATGCATATTGATACCAACGTGTGCATATTTTGTTACAAAAAACAAATGTGTGTGCTGAGGCGATGGGGTTAGGTTTGTACATAGAACCCCTGACATCCTTGTTTCGATGCATGCCAATCTTAGCCCCCCCCCCCCTTCCCAAGGAAAAAAAAAGTTTGAGCCCATTTCGTTACAATGGTGAGGTACTAGGCAAAGCAATAATATCAATAGTTTGAGATAATTATAGCTATTCAATTCATGATACTGACTCTTCGAGCCTTTGACATTAGCCTAGTCAGAGGGGGACGGGGATGGGGGGGGGGGGGGGTACATATACATACAGAAGAGAAAAGTGACATTAATAAAAAGTGAAAGTTATGCTTAACAATGCCCCTCCAGATCCTAATTACTAACAGATGAATAAAAAGTAGTTGTAATCGAAAATAATACTTCTACACTCCATGAGAACCTGATTTACAAGCTTTGCTATTAAAGGTTTCCTCCACATACACAGCGAGCATTGTTTAATTTATACTTGCGAAATTAGTGTGTATTCCCCCCCCCCCCATTCCAAAAAGTTGACCACGCTAGCTACGGATGGTTGTGACCCCCCCCCCCCCTCATAAAAAAATGGGGGATCGACCGCCCCTGTTTGGGGTGTTAAACACTCCTTCTATTCTGGTCCAAACAAGCCCCCTCCGGCCCCCGCAGAGCGACATTTTTAAGGTTTACAAGTGGTAAACATCTAATCGAGAATGGATCTTCGAACATGGACAAAACAATGAAAAAATGCATGAACCCCTCCCCCCCCCCCCCCCCCCGACATCAGCAGGACTGGCGAAGAGCGGTAAACATAACATCGATTCTTGCATGGATTCAGGATTGAAAATGAACTAGTCCCATAAGCCTATGATCACCCCCTTTGAAAGAATCTTGCGTACGTATACGCCCCTGGTCACGATAGATCAGCCCCTCCCCCCATAACTATTGAACAGAAAGGGTGATTCTCCCAACGTCCGTCCCGACTTCGCCACAGATTACTCTATTTTCGGATTAACGAACCTTATTTCATTTTCGGATTAACGAACCTTATTTCATTTTCGGACTTACGAACCTTATTTCATTTTCGGAATAACGAACCTTAAATCATTTTCGGATTAACGAACCTTAAATCATTTTCGGACTAACGAACCGTATTTCATTTTCGGACTATCGAACCTTCGGAATAACGAACCTTATTTTATTTTCGGATAAACGAACCTTCGGAATAACGAACATTATTTCATTTTCGGATTTACGAACCTTCGGAATAACGAACCTTATTTCATTTTCGGATTAACGAACCTTCGGAATAACGAACTTTATTTCATTTTCGGACTAACGAACCTTCGGACTAAAGAACCTTCGGAATAACTCCACAAATGTTCGGATTAACGAACCCTTTTTCATTTTCGGAATAACGAACCTTAAATCATTTTCGGATTAACGAACCTTAAATCATTTTCGGACTAACGAACCGTATTTCATTTTCGGACTATCGAACCTTCGGAATAACGAACCTTATTTTATTTTCGGATAAACGAACCTTCGGAATAACGAACATTATTTCATTTTCGGATTTACGAACCTTCGGAATAACGAACCTTATTTCATTTTCGGATTAACGAACCTTCGGAATAACGAACTTTATTTCATTTTCGGACTAACGAACCTTCGGACTAAAGAACCTTCGGAATAACTCCACAAATGTTCGGATTAACGAACCCTTTTTCATTTTCGGACTAACGAATATCTAGGTATACGCAATTTGCGTGTTTCGGAATAACGAACCTTTGGAATAACAAACCTTCGGAATAACGAACCTTCGGAATAACGAGCTGTAACCATTAATTCAATCTCTCCCTTGAACTGAAACCGAATAGAAAGCCATTCTTCTTTTTGTTTTCTTTTTCTACCTTCCTCCCTCCTTTATTTCTTTCTTTCCTTCTTTTTTCTGTTTTGTCTATCTTTCTTTCTTTAATCCCTCTGTGGCCCGGGGAACTTGTGGATATATTCATGAAGTTGAAAAAAAGAGGACTTAGTGATTATGAATTGATTATGAATCCTCCCTCCCATTCTCCCTCCCATCCTCCCGCCCATCATCCCTCCTTCCCTCCTTCCCTCCCTCCTTCCCTCCTTCCCTCCCTCTCTTCTCTCAGTTCCCCAGGCCACTCTCTTCCATTCTATCCTCTTCTTCACTTCAGTCTATCTGCAATGATCACTATCACTGTACCACCATCCGGCGCCACTACACTACCCACACGCATCTCAAATTTCAGCCAAAGTTTGTTGACCCCAAATCTGTATCCTATCCCCAAACAATTATGACAATATCTATTCCAAAACACATTTAAATTGTTATCATTATGCGTGATATTTTATATGATATAGCAGAATATATGTAGTAATTTTATGTTTTTCAAGTTTGAATTATCATTCTACAGAAAAATGTGGAAATTTCTTGATCTAATTTTCTTATAAGATCATTGTAGTCTGATATAAGAATAAATCCGCTCGTCTGCTGTTTACAATCAGCTGGCCTGCCAGTCGTACACAATGCACGTACACGGGATGCAATCATCGTGTGCACGACTAGACTTGTGAAGCTCCTCTCTAGTGAATGGATGCCTCGTTGCTTCGCCGGCTGGAGCAAAACGATTGTAAGTAATGAAATATATTTTTTCTGTTTGTGTTAATGTTCAAGTAGTTTTTGTTGGATGTGTGCGTACAGTTTGTGCATAAGTGGCTGAATTCCAATAAGAGAGATTGATGTTAAATGGAGAGTCCATCTAGATAAATATTGTGATTGTGTCGGAACAGGTTGTCTGCTCTAAGCATGCCAAGAGTTTTCATCGTTTGTTAACATGCGTGAAGGCGTGTAATGGAAAGGTGTTATGAATACTGAAGTTCTGGTCATGACATTATGCCCTTCTGCCCTTGGAGGACAAGGGGGAAAAGGCGGGGAAGTAAAAATCGTGAGTTGATTTTGACTTGGATAAATTTAGAAATTAGATGTTGATTGTGAATGCAAGCAGGAATTGATCTGCTAAAACTGGAAATGTCTGTCTTTGCCTTTGGCCTGTCTGTCTTTATTTACCTTATTTTCTTTTTCAAAGGGGGGGGGGGGG
>CM057162.1:26709873-26750654 GCA_029962745.1 Echinometra lucunter | reverse complement strand
AAAGGGGGGGGGGGGGGAGGGGGAGACACTTACATTTCATGTTGATGTTTAATGTTAAGATGATGAGAACAAATAGAGGCTTAATTGCAGAATACCCCACCAATTTCTAATGTACATGCATGCATGTATGCCCCGTTCTCATGGTTCTGAAAACGGGTATGGGTGTATAACGTGGTGGTGGGGTATTTTCTGCTATTGTTCCCAAATAGATTTTTGTGAAGGGTAAAGATGGAGCATTTAGATTTGGTTACTATGAGTAAGAATCATGGACAGGCAATGTGAGGTAGCTAGGCTACATGCTTTAATATGAATGCAGGTGTCTGGTGCAAAGGCCAGTATAAATCAGAGAAATCATTTACGTTCATCAGAGCATGTGTAGAGTTCCCCCTTTCCGTTGCATTACACTTTATGAAGTCATCGCATGTGCACAGTGCAATAATAGACTGTGCAGTTATGGTACTCTCCTGTCTGGCTGTACAGTGACCTCTCTTACCCCTGTATCCCTCCTCTCTCTCTCTCTTTTCTTATTTCCTTCTCCACCCCTCTCCCTTTCCTTTCTTCTTTCTCACTCTCTCTCTTGTTATCTCCTTTTGTTCTCTCCACTCTCTTCCTCTTTCCTTCTCTCTCCTTGTACTTTTCAGTTTCCTTTCAGCTTCTGTCACCCTCTTTCTTTTGTCTCCTCTGTCTTTTTTCCTATTACCATCTCTCTTCCGTGCTCTTTCTATTTCCCTTTCATTTTCTCCTTTATCTTTCCCTTCCTTATTCTCCTCTTTCCTACATCACCATTTCTTCCTTGCTCTTTCTATTTCCCTTTCTGTTATTTTCTCCTTTATTTTTCCCTTCCTTATTCTCTTTCTTGTTCCTTCTATCACAATTCTTCCTTGCTCATTGTATTTCCCTTCCTTATTCTCTTTCTCTTTCCTTCTATCAGGGGAGGGCACTGCCATTACACTCTGCCATCTCTCTCTTTCTTCTACCTTTCCCCCCTCTCTCTTGTGAACACTTGTTTTTCCTTCAAATATCTTTGCCTCTATCCATCTGTCCAACTCTCTTCCTTTCTTGTCCAATTCTATCTAATTTCTGTTTCTGTCTCTGTCTGCATATTATTTGTATATTAGGCTTATATCTTTCCTTGCATTTTATTATTATAATTGTGATATTATGTGTTTTTTTCTCAGTCTGTATTGTCTGTTTGTTTTTTCAGTTTCAGTTTTAGTTTATTTCTCATTTTCATAACAAAATACAAAAGAATTACATTCATATAAAAGAGTATACATAGGCATTGCATGATACATAAATCTGAACTTAATAGGTTGAATTGGATTATAGACAAAACAAGAATAGTAAAGAAATGAGAGGAAATCAGCCAAAAAGCATAGCTTGAAAAGGGTGGTTTACTCCCTATACCAGTAAGAAGTTGACAATGTTAACAGAGACAGTAAAGATCAGTTTAGGGAATCCATTTTAACCCATTCGTGACAGAGGTCCATATTTTGTGGTTTGGCCTAATATCTTTTGATGCAAAGCCCTAAAAATCATACCAAATACATGAGCAGAAAGAGCAAAAAATTCTACACAAACTGTGCCCATTTTGGTTGCGTCAATATTCGTTGTTTGATGCTGAAAATTTAAAAAAGAAAATAAGCATTAAAATCCGTAAATTGGCAATGTGATAGAAAGTTTAAAATCACTGTTTTCCCCTGCAAATTGGCAACTTTTTGACTTCTCATCGTAATTTCTGTCAATTTATATTCATTTCAGATACATGGCGTTTTATAAGAAAAATGTAGCAATAAAATAAAAATGTTGGTGTTGCCAGTTTGAAGAATAAAAGCTGATCAAATTAGGCTTTAAATAATTCCTGTCACGAATGGGTTAAGAAAGACTTATTATAGGAAAAACAATGGCTATTTCTAGTTAAAGTCTGTTTCTAGTGAAGGTCTATGTCATCTTTTTCCCTCCACTCAATTTGTCCCCGTGTTTATTTGTGCTTTTGTCCCTGTTTCACACAAGATGGGTCTTCCTCTACCCTTCTCTTCCTCTATCCTTCTCTTCCTCTACCCCTCTCTTCCTCTACCCCTCTCTTCATCTACCCCTCTCTTCCTCTACCCCTCTCTTCATCTACCCCTCTCTTCCTCTACCCCTCTCTTCCTCTACCCTTCTCTTCCTCTAACCCCTCTCTTCCTCTACCCCTCTCTTCCTCTACCCCTCTCTTCCTCTACCCTTCTCTTCCTCTACCCCTCTCTTCCTCTACCCCTCTCTTCCTCTACCCTTCTCTTCCTCTACCCCTCTCTTCCTCTACCCTCTCTCTTCCTCTACCCCTCTCTTCATCTACCCCTCTCTTCCTCTACCCCTCTCTTCCTCTACCCTTCTCTTCCTCTGCCCCTCTCTTCCTCTACCCCTCTCTTCCTCTACCCTCTCTTCCTCTACCCCTCTCTTCCTCTACCCCTCTCTTCCTCTACCCCTCTCTTCCTCTACCCTTCTCTTCCTCTGCCCCTCTCTTCCTCTACCCCTCTCTTCCTCTACCCCTCTCTTCCTCTACCCCTCTCTTCCTCTACCCCTCTCTTCCTCTACCCCTCTCTTCCTCTACCCCTCTCTTCCTCTACCCCTCTCTTCATCTACCCCTCTCTTCCTCTACCCCTCTCTTCATCTACCCCTCTCTTCCTCTACCCTTCTCTTCCTCTACCCCTCTCTTCCTCTACCCCTCTCTTCCTCTACCCCTCTCTGAGCTGAGGGGTCAAAAATATCCTGAAATCTTACCACATTTGGGGGTTTCCTTGGCAACACGACTTTTTAAAAAACTTTAGGCAGATGATTTTCTGCTAATAAAATCATGCTCTTTTAAATGAGCTAACATTGTTTCAGCATTGGGTACCCCCTTTAAAGACTCTCTTCCCATTCTCTCATGAGCTCTTTTCCAAAAATAGGGAAGTCCCTAGAAATTCAATTTTCACCTTTTACAATCTTGTGTCCCTATTTTTGTAAAATTCTGTCTATAATAATGTATATGAAATTCAGTCCAAGTGTCCTTATATTTGAAGTTTGTTTAGCATTTGACCCTATTTCTTGACTTGCAGGGTTGGCAAGTCTGCTTTTCTCTCTCTCAATTACCATTTATTTGTAAGTTTTTCCTTGTCTCTTCCGCTTTCATCTGTCATTTGCCTTTACTTCATTTCACTTTTCCCTGTCCATAAACCAAACTGTTTGGCCCATAATGTTTTGAATTCAGATATAATCTATCCCGCACAGTTGAAACAAAGGAAAGAAAGAAAGAAAAGAAAGAAAGAAAAAAAAAGGACAAAGAGAAAACTGTGTCACTTTTTATATCTTGGCATTTAGAATAATCTATGCTATCATGGCCAGACACCCATAAATCACGTCCACTAGACTGAAAACAACATTTCCTGCTTGCATATTCAGCTCCATATTTGTGTATATATGTATTTTTTTCTAAATGACCCTAAGGAAACTTACGAGCAAACACGACAAAAAAGGCTAGTGTAGACGTCATTCCCAGTACTGAGGATATATGCTACTATTGTAAAGAACAAAGAGCATCGTATTCATGCTGAGGTGATCAAGCATGTCTGGAATAATAATCATTTTTTTTTTGTAATTGAAAAGCCAGACATGAATAATGAAAACAATGGAACTCACTGACTCACATGTCTGTTCAGAGTCAGAGGGTCCTAAACTCATATCATTTGATGATGATCTAACATCCTTATGACTCCAAACAGACAATATGACCTTTTTCAAAAGGAAATCTTGAAGCTCCATGTGCATGTCAATTAGTTGATTGAATAATAATAATAATAATAATGGGGCAGGAAATGGCTATTTGATAATTACTGTTAAAGGTAGAAATGCAAGGATTTGGGTGTGTCCAGGAAACTTTGAATTGACCCTTATGGATTGATGCCCTAATGATGCCAAGTACAGGAAGAGAATTAAAGTTGCCGGTCCCCCTTTTTAAAAACCATATGACATAACAAGGTTTCAGTCGAAAGAGGTGTTTCTCTTGCTCTCCAAAGTCTTACAGAGTTTTTCATGATAAGGTTCAACTCTGTGTTCTTGTAACTTTCTTACCCAAGGGAGTGTTTCACAAGACTACTTGACTATGAATATCCAAATGGAATGCCCAGAGTTTTTCCTCTTATTTTAGCAAAGTGTGACTGCATTTCCCATGGTCTCTATTAAATTGTTGGAAAAAACTAAACTTCATATCAAAATCGTTTTGTTAATAATAATACTATTAATCTCTATAGAAATTTCAACTAAGCTTATAAATGCCATGGAATATGATTAAGAATCCAATTTGGCTTTCCATATTGAAGTAATTCTTGAAAGCCATGCATAATTTTGTGCACGCGATTAGTTTGAGTGTTCAAGCAAAATTGTACAAGTTTAACACAATGCCTCTTTTTAGCAACACTTTTGCAGTATCTGTTGGTCCACAAGACAAGGAATAACACATTAAACAGCCGCAGAAAGAGAAAAAAATTACTGTAAAATTTGAGTCTTTTCCAATTACAATATGTTATGCATTTATAAATTATTATGCAATTGAATTGCAACAAAGTATTGAGTTCTTTAAATTGGCAATATGAAATTTATAGAACGTTAACCAAAGCGAAAGAATATAGCAAAGTTTTAATAGAAGATTTGCCAGTTTGCACAAAAATGTTATGTATGTATGATTTTTGTGTGCCAATTGGCAAATTTTCTATTACATTTTTGCTATTTGCATTGACTTTGTTTCATGTGAGGCATTTTATCTTTATGTCGTTGTGTGAAAGAATGCATCCAGAACGCAAAAGACAAAAATGCAAAAATTAAAATGCATATTTTGACATTTTGGAATAGAATTTTAGCAAAGATCATGCCACAAGTAGATTGTATATCAGTAGGTCTGCATGCTACCCATGAAATTATCAATCATTGTTTGAAAAATTTGATTTTCAGTTATTTTCCATTTTGCGTTCAGGACGTGTTCTTTCGCACAACAACATAAAAATTAAAAGCTAAGACCCCTTATATAAATTTTTATATTTTCAAACTTTGTAGAAGTTGAAAATGAAAATAACTGATGCCAATTTGATGAGGAGAAACTGAACCCATACTGCTATGGGTTAAAGAGTAACTTCCTATTAAGTTAGTGCAAGAAGTGTCTTTTGTCATATCTTCCTCACCATTGAAAAAAAACATAGTGTCTTCTTTATGTTCTTCTCCTCTGTCATATTTCGCCCTTTTTCTTCTTTAGTATTATTGAGAAACTATTCATAGGGCTTTCCAAATATGAATGCTGGTCTGATTACCCTATTCCTTTTTGTAATTCTACATTATATTTACTAGTTAAACTTCTCTGTTTTTCTCATTATATGTGCAGTATTTTTATATTGAAATCTTATCACAGTATATGAATTGACAATTCTTCTTTTTGACAATTCTTCTTCTTCTTCTTCTTCTTTTCTTCCCTCTTCTTCTTCTTCCTCCTCCTCCTCTTCCTTCTCCTCCTCCCTATTCTCCTCTTCCTTCTCCTACTCCTCCTTCTTCTCCACCTCCTCCACCTTCTCATCCCTCTCCTCCTTCTTCTTCTTCTTCTTCTTCTTCTTCTTCTTCTTCTTCTTCTTCTTCTTCTTCTTCTTCTTCTTCTTCTTCTTCTTCTTCTTCTTCCCCCCCTTCTTCTCCTCCTCCTCCTCCTCCTCCTTTAAGATCATGTCTAAGAACACGGGAAGCAAATTATCACTACTCCCACTACTTCTATCTTATTTGATAATGATGATTTTGATAGTAAAGTATCTCTTTTGGGAATGTTTGATTTGGAAACAAATATGTCTTTTAATTGAGAGGACTGTAACATGGATTTGGTACCGTAATTAGACTTATCATATTTTTTATTCTTTCTTTTCTTTTCAGATACCATTTCACCATCTCTGCTTTATCTGAATTATTACAGGATCTAATGCCCATACCAGTTGATTTTGACTAATCTTTTCTCTGACAAAAAAAACCCCAAAAGGATACAATTCAGACATCAACACCTATGAGCTGGCATCAAAGAGAGTGTAAGCATCTATTGAAGGCATGATCAAAGTGCCATCATTCTTCTTTGATTATGCTGAGGATATCATCAGCCATGAACTCCATGTGACATTCTTGATTTAGACTTGCTGCAGGAGCATTGAGAAACCCTGAGGCATGAGGGTACGGTCAGGTAAACGCACTTAGTCCCATGCTCAGGAATTGATGGGTGTTGTCATAGTACTTAATGATTCAGTCAATAAATGTCAGATTTGATGGAACACTGGAGAAGCGCTTTTCCCAAATCTCATCTCGTCTCTCCCACTCAGAATGCTCAGCAGAATTTCAGTGAAAACTTGATTTAGGGTTGTTTATTTGTCAAAGAAAATCACACTAGGCATTTTATTGCAGAGATCACATAGGAATGGTTGTTACAACATGAGTGACAATTATTCATTGCTGGCTGGAACTTGCAGCAGTAGCCTCAATCTATGTTGAGCCATATCTTCTGATGTTCTTTGCACCGTTTATTCAAGAAAGGCTGTGAGAAAAAGCGATATTGCTTTTATTGAGCCAGAGGATGTGGATAGTCTTGAAATATCTTCCATCTAATTCTAAACATGTCAGTCAAATTTTGTACATTAATCTTGTATCAGCATTTTCAGCACAAGGGATGTGGAGCATCTTGAAATATCTTGGTACATCAAGTTTTAGAAACTTGCAAGCAGGGAGGAGAATGTTGTGAGTGATTCACAAACCTCCTTCAGCCCCCGTGTCCTCTTCCATAGCGATTTATCACTATTGCTGTCAAACTCTTCTTCCTCGAGCGTTTGCCGAGAAAGATTCATCGATAGTGAAACCAAACAGCATGGAGGCCAAGAGGGTGTCTCGAGAGGCAAAGCCCTCAACGGTTGTTGTGGACGTTCAGTCGGATGTTACAGACCCTTACAGCCAACTAAATGAAGACATTCTTGAAGAGTGCGGAAACAGTATTACAGACTCTGACTCCAACTCGAGTATCGTGCATACCGTTGTGGTTGTGGACCAATCATACGGCACTCTTGATAGGACCAAACAGACCATTCCGCAGGCTGATGCCGATGATCTAGTCCAGTCGGTGAAGACGCTCACGACACAGATCAAAGCGTTGACTGATAATACGAAGCAGCTGGCGTTGGAGGGATTATCGTTGCGCAACGAGCTTGAGAGGGTCGCGGATCAGGTAGATCAGGCAGAAAAATCGGATGAACTCACGCAGCTCCTTGCGGTGGAGAAGCTTAAGAAACAGTTGACCTTTGACCCAGGAAGGGGAGGTGAACCAAAGAGGAAAGGTCAAGGGGATCAACCATCTGGATCAAATATGGATAATGCAATTGGTAAGCCACTTTAATGTCTCATTTTCAAGTAAATGTTAGCTTATTTCAGATTTGATATGGCTGAAGCAACATTTGTGTAATTCTGAATGATTTTGTGGAAGCATATTAGAAAATGCCTTAACTGCACTACATGGCATGATTGGGAATTATGCCACAATTGTTTTTTATTAGTTTTTCTTTGTGGCCATAATTCAATTTTCCCCTCCTCTTTATTATTGAGCTTTTTAACCCTCAAACCATTGAGGGGGAGGACTCTTTTTAAGCCCCCCCCCCCTTTGTTCTTTTTCCACTGTGCATCTAGATTGATTGAAATTTCATGTTCATACTTCATGACCTTTTTTTTCAAATATCCTGCACATTTTGATATACCCCGGTTACATTATAGAATTAATTTTTGGGGTCAATAATTGGCCAGCCATCACTTGAAATCGGTCATTTTTGTGCAGGTTTCTATGTTATTCTTATGACCAATGCCTTGTACATGTATACTCAAGAGAAGTTTTGATTGTTTAATTTTAACTTTAATTTCTTTTCAGTTTGTTGATTTTTATGAATATCAAGGATGAATATTTGAATAAAACATGAACAGTGAAACAATAGAATACTTGTTCATAAGAATGAAACAAAGAAACGCAAAAGAAATAATCCAGGAATATTAATTTGCATAATTATGCAAATATGGATTTGATGGCTTTCATTATTAAAAGGTGTTTCTCCAGATACCCTAGTCTGAAAGAGGTGCATACATGTAACATTTGGTTTTGGATGAAAAATCCACTTTTACCCCAAATTTCTTGAATATTTGTATTAATTGCATAAATTTGATCAATATTAAATGAGAAATGAAAAGTCAATAGAACATTTCTTCTACATGTATATCCATACTCTTCATGAGTTGTTTTATGTCTGTGCCTGTTTTCAAGTTTATCGGTCTATAGATTTGTTGCTGAGATCGGGGGGGGGGGGGGGCACAAAAAAAAAGCCCATGACATTTAAAGACACCCCCAAAAGCCCACTGTTGGTTGTAGGGATACCACACAGTCATATCAAGGAGGTTGTACCTCCTTGATCCATTTAACCCGTTGACTACTGAATTCTCTCATTCCCATAGACTTAATACAGGAACCACCCGGTTCCAGTAGCAGACTGGTTAACTGAATATGCTCAATTAAATTTCAACTGCAGAAAAAAAAAAAAAAAAAAAAAAACTTTTACTCTAATTTTTCATTTTTTTAATTGTAAATTACAGAAGTTCTTTTGCCCTTCATCATAAGACCATTAGTGGTTTAACTGAGCATACCCAAACTCTAAAGATAGCTTTTAAAAGATGCATTTAATGTGAGATGGATTATCCTGTGGCTATCAATTTACTCAGAATTCAGTGCGTTATTATACTCAGCATGTCTTAATGGGCATTAGAATAACAAAATATACTCATTAGATATAACAGCTCTTGGCAAGGAAATTAACAGACTAGCATTATGCACAGACTAAGTGAGGTCAACAAACTTTCTGAAGATCAACAAACTCTCCATGTGTAATGGTGTATGTGTGCAGCAAAGTCTCTAGAGATTTCATTAGCACTTCATATAAATACGATGTATTTACAGTATTACCTTACATTTTAGACTGAAACCAAGTTCATGCAAAGTTCTTAATTCTTAGTGGGAAAGCCTGTCCTGATATCAGTTTTGAAAAACAGAGATTGTGTTTCAAATGTGGGAAAAAATCATGTAGTTTTGAGGTTTTGATTAATGGGACACAAACTAGATTTTCTTTGCAAGTAGTTTTATTAGTTCTGCAGTAGTTCTGCACTGATACTGATATCAGAATTAAGTGTTTTTGTTGATGAAGAGAGGAGGAGCTCTGTGGTACATGTATATTGGTGAAAGCTCTTGAATCTTTTATGAGAGGTCCTGGGTTCCATCCTCACTGGATGCTTCCTTGGACAAGATGTTGTACCAGCGCTGGATTTAGAATTTTCAAAAATAGGGGGGGGGGGGAAGGCTTCTCACCAGGATTTTTTTACACGTGGTGGAAACACAACGTTCGGCATCCAGAGAAAAAAATTTATGCATGGTACAGAAAACTGGAACATATGGCTTTGTTTTGGTTGGGTACTTTTTGTGCGTAGAAAAAGTGCCATTAAACACTTTCATGTTTAAATTTACATATGGTGGTATTTTCCCTTCTAAATTTGCACATGGTGGTAAAAGTGTTATTGAAATTTTCACCCGGTGGCCCCACCATGTGTAAAAGCCCTGGTGAGAACCATTGGGGGGGGGGGGGGGGGGAGGGGGGCATTCAGCTTTTTCAGGTGTCTGGTTTTTTTCAGAAACAAAACAAAAACAAAAAGTCCTCGGCTTCAAAAAGGGGGGGGGGGCACTGTGGCCAATTCCCCTCCCCCTCGATCTGCCCCTGTTTAGTTTACCCATACATGTATCTGTTCCACTCAACCCAGCTGTAAGTGGGGAGCATATAATTGCCAGGATATTAATAATTTGCAGGGCCCTCAGGAAGAACAGCACTGAAGTTGTTCAACCGCTTGATGGAAATCAGCAAGGAATATCTCCCAGCCCTAAATTACCCTACCCCTAAACATGACTCCCAAACCCAATAGCAACTAAACCATATTCAGAGATCTTTGACCGTATCAAGCATAGAGCAGGGGAATTTTAATGATTTGTGGACTGGCTACTTATAGCAGTGCAGATGTCCAGGGAGAGCCAATTATCATTAGTCATCTAAACGGATACTTGTACCTAGATGTTGTTTCTGACCGGATCTTTGACTCTTCAATTTATTATCCTGTTGACTACTGAATTCCTGTATTGGCTGTAGACCTAACAGGGACCCCTTAGTTTCAGTAGGTTACAGGTTTAATAATCTAATTAGATATATTTCATATGCTTTGTCTGATATACATGTATTATCATTCAATGATGAAAGTGTACATTTATTGCTCAATTCAATTTTTGTTTGTTGTATTGATTGAACTCTCTTGGCTGCGTGTTTCTTTGCAAGATACCCCAGTGGCATTAGAGCTGATTCAATAATTGGTTAAATAGTGGAAATACAAGCTATCATTGATCTACTAGAGCCTCCTGTATTTAAAATTAGGATTCTATAATATATTATCTTTCCCCTTCATATCCTAATAGATCTATTAAGCTAATATTTTGAAGGCTTTGTCGGACATGATCATCAGTGGCAATCGATAGACACAGCGTATATTTATTGCTCAATAATACAACAACAGTTGATGAGGTTGACTTTATTGACTAGGAGCATCCTTGGCCGAGTAAGCTGGAAATACGAGCCTAGTCTAGCCTCCAGGCACTGGTGATTTCTATTGATGATTCACAGTGAATCGTCAATGAAGAGCATGGTGCAATGTTTTGAAATGGCCGTTAGTGCAAAACATGCAATGTTTATCTTAAGTCGGTAAG
The DNA here is from genome assembly GCA_029962745.1 of Echinometra lucunter. NCBI lineage: Eukaryota > Metazoa > Echinodermata > Echinoidea > Camarodonta > Echinometridae > Echinometra > Echinometra lucunter. Next base: position 26,739,805 of record CM057162.1, on the reverse strand, counting down.
AAAAGCGCAGTGGGATGTTGTTAAATGGCCATTGGGGAAAAAATACGCAGTTATAATGCCATAAATCCTTAAAAGAACATCCTGCAATTGTATTAGATGGCCCCTGGCAAAGTTAAGGTTATTCTTTGACAGAAATTGCAACAACAACAAAAAAATGAGAAGAAGAATAACGGTCTGTGTTGTTATTAAATGGCCCGAAAGGAAATGAAATACATGCAATTATGGTATTTAAATTGTATAACAGGTTGTCAAAAAGTTCATACTCAGACTTACCCTGCAGATCTATGCCAGTGAATTTGAATTTCAAAACATTATGATATACATGTCTTTCTTCTGCTCTTTGACAGTCACAGTAGTTCATGTCAATATTTGTTTGGGGGCAGAAAATGTAATTGTAAGTGAGTTTAGTGACATGTTCCTGTGATTTTGATTACAATGAAGTAGGATGGACATGTTGGTCTGAGTTACAAAGGAGATGAACTAGAGTTTAAAGACAGGTAAGGAAAGACAATTGTCATAATTATCATACATGTAAAGAGAGAGAGAGAGTGAGAGAGAAGGGCAGGGAGAAATGAGAGGCAGAGAGACAGATTGAAGGGGGAGAAAAGAGGAGAGAATGTACCTGGTCTGTACAAATGTACACGTTCAAAAAGACATAGAGAAAGAGAGAGATGCAAATACTTCAGGAGAGAACTGGAGAGGAACGACAGAGAAAGCCAGAAAGACAGATCTGCAGAAAAGGAGAGAGAGAGGAGAGGAAAGAAGGAGAGAGAGAGAGGGGGGGGGGGGGGACAGGTGAGAAAAAAGCTTCAGAGTTCTAGGGCATCAGCGGGTCACTGTGTGTTTCGTGTTCATGCTATATTATTGCATTCTAATATCACTCCAAAAGCCTGTGAAATAAAATGCATCCCAGGAGTTGTGCTGTCTCCAAGCTAGCGAGGCCTGCATGTGAGATGATTTCCCTTACAGCGGAAGTGTGCATTATGCAGATTATGAACACACATGCATGTGCATGTACTTGTACTGTATTGAATTGAAGTACTATTATTAAACCCGTTAAAATTACTCTTCAGTACAGACATGCATGTATATTTCTTCAATTTTAGGTAGTTAGCACCTGAATTTTTTTTTCATTCCCAGTCTTAATGCAGGATCCAAGCAGGGGCTAAATTGATGTATGTTGGAGTTTTCTCTAGAGATAACATAAGAGAGAAGGATAAAACAGAGAAAGAGATAAAATAGATAGATAGATAGATAGATAGAAAGATAGATAGATAGATAGATAGATAGATAGATAGATGTAGATAGATAGATAGGTAGATAGATAGATAGATAGATAGATAGATAGATAGATACATGTAGATAGATAGATACAATGTAGATAGATAGATAGATAGATAGATAGATAGATAGATAGATAGATACATGTAGATAGATAGATAGGTAGATAGATAGATAGATAGATAGATAGATAGATGGAGGGAGAGAGAGAGAGAGATGGTAGGGGGGAGGGGTTGATGTTTGATTTGGTAAAAAGTGACATGCTTTGAATTGTATGCTCTGGTATTTCAATTTCTTCTTTAAATCTCCCTGTATCACTATTATTAAGAAGACAGATGTCAAACAACTTGCAGGCTGTTTTCTGTAATAAAATCATTCTGTAATTTTAATGCCAGCGCAAGTTATTAGGCATGCAGTCGAGGATCTAACAGATAAACCGAGTGTGTTTTCAAATTTAGAAATCTTGCATGTACATATTTGTACATACTGCTATTCAATGCCTTTAACTGGTTGACTCCTGCATCCATTGAAGACATTGGTTAACATTGTTATGATTTTAAAAAATCTTGTTTTGTTACTTGAAAATGGGATAAACATAAGGGTTATAGTGTAAAAATACCAGTCTGAAAGTTTCAAAGTATAATATCCACTGGAAGTATTTTTAGATATCAGAAATGTGAACCAATGTTTGAAAAATATACGAGGGTCGGTTGCACAGAATAGACATACATGTAAGGAGTGCGCATGCGCGTATGACTCACCTTACCGTACTGTGTGTATTGGCATATCACACGGCGGGAGGCACATAACGGCATTTTCAAATTCAAGCAAAGTGGTCCTCTTAGTGATTGTCTCGTGAGACGAAGGATAATAAAATCGCCGTTTACGTCTAACTTACACTTTTTCATTCCAAATTAGGGTTGGTTTCAGGGTTTTTGAGTACAAATACAAGTACTCATACACGTGTTTCATCTTAGTTTGAGAATTTTTTAAATCAGCTACTCACAAAGTTAGCCAATGCCTTTAATTCCCATAGGTTTAATACAGAGATAAACCGGTTCCATTAGTCTTGTGTTTTTTACTTTCAGATGCCACAAAACCTCAATGTTTCCATAATTCATCTATGATATTGCATTGTACTTTGAAATATCAATGCATTTCTGTGGCTTTCATAAGAATCTAGAGCTTTGCCGTAGCTACACATGTATATCTAGAAAGAATTTCTCTTTTTGAAGCCAAATGATATAATATGGAAACCTTATGACAGCAGCTCTGCATACATGTAATACAGGCATCCCTATACTCCTCCGGTGTGTAGGAGTTGTAAGGCTTCAGCCCTGTAAGTCTATGATATACAAGTACTTCACCACAAACCAATATTGCATCTTTTGTGTCGGGGAGTTATGAAGCATAAATGGACGAGATGTCGTTTATGATTTATTGCGCCTGGCAGGCGGAGGCACCTGGTCTGTGTATGCATATTTTAGTGACTTATTTGCATAGATGCGGTCCAGCCCTCCCAGGGGGCAGGCATGTGTATTGTGATGCCATGCCTTTAAAGAGATAGTTTGAACTTGCTAAGAGAGAATAAGTTATAAATTTTCTCATTCTTTTTCAGTGGTGTTAGAGAAAATGTAAGTTGTATTAAGAGGTGAAAAATAATTTGCAAGCCCTCTCTTTTTTGTTAGTTTGGAAAAATATCACAGAAGAATGGTTGTGTGAAAAAGGACTACATGTATTTTGAAAATTGCCTCATATGAAAATGTAGAAATTGCTGAAATGTTGGGATGAAACTTTTAATGCAGTATGTGTAAAGGGCAGATAAGCCAATGTATTATCATTTTAATTATTGAAAAAAAAAAAAAACACCAGTACATATACATGTACACCATACAGTTAATACTGAAATGCATTATTTTTATAATCAACCTTGCCCAAATCTTGGTAGTTTCTTACACAATGCAACATTTGTGCTCAAGTCTGGAGTAAACTTTATTTTTAAAGATAAACTTGATTTCTGGTCATGTGATTATCATGTGAAAGAAACTTTTCAGAATCAAATCAGAAAATAAGATGTCATACATGTACAGGGGGCACAAAAGTGGGGAGGGTGGGGGTGGGGCTTCAGCCCTGCCCCACAATTTTGGATAAAAATTAAGAAAGAAAAAAAGAAAAAGAAAAAAGACAAAGAAAAAGAAAAAATATATAACTTATTGTATCAAAACTTATCAAATTTCCCCAAAGGCACTCGCATTGCACACACAGACCACATACAAGTATTTTGATATTGAACTTTATTTTCTTTTTTCAAGGAAACAAACTTAAGAAGATTTAGTTATTGAACAATTTGAGTACCTATAAACATTACAGTTGAAAACTGACAATCTTTTATGCAATAAAAGAAGAAACAACTTCACATGCATGGAAACATTTCAAAAGTGGATGCATTCTCATAAAGTTATAATTTGCATTCGCAGTGTCTTTTTATGAAAGTAATTTGACACAAATATTTTGAATAAAGTAATATGGAACCACTTACGTACAGAGGAAATTGTCTTCATTTTGATTGTTATTCTTCAAGTATTTTTAATTCATTGTATAAAGTAATCTGTATTGTATTGTTTTTAGTGCTGTCTCATTCAAACTATCAATGATGTATTATTTTAGAGGTGATGAAACATCAGGTGTCAGTGTAATATCATAAAACGCCTCTGGCATTTCCTCTTAAGGGATTTATGGAAAGTGTAATAGCATGACGTCAACAGAAAATTATTGATGGAATATAAAATGAAGACAGATCAAGGAAGGGGGAAAAAAAGAGAAAAATGGGTAGGTAGAAAAAATGTTTACCAAAAAATGTATTACTAAGAAGGCAGCATGAGAGAAGATATGAAAGAGATAGAAGGAAAAAAATCAGTCTTCCTTCTGACGTTTAAAAGTGACTTACATGTACATAAGGTTAATTACTTCTACGAAATATGTATTTGAGAAATACTGTACTCTTCACTGATTTTTCATCGAGGGCTGGCATTTGAATTCGGTATGAAACATTGTTTTTGACCCTTATTGCAAATACCCTTTCTATACTTTTGAAAAGATATGTTACCCCCTTTCATTAAAGTTCAGTATGAATTAGAAATGGATGGGTAAGTAGAGACACTGAGAGAGAGAGAGAGAGAGAGAGAGAGAGAGAGAGAGAGAGGGGGGGAGGGAGAGAAAAGATACATGCAAGAATCCCTTAATTCCACGTAAGTCGTAAATGTTGCATCATTGACAATATACTGGATATAAACATTGTAAAGTTGGATGAATTGACATGTACCCTCCTATTCTATTTGTTTCACGTCATTAAACATTATTGTCATCTGCATGAAACAATTATCCTGGGAGAAACATGCACTCTGTGAGATGTAGGTTTTGCTCACTTTGAAAAAAAAATCATATGTCCAGTCTTATATTTGAACATTGGAATTTCAACATACATTGTAAAATGGTGCTTAAAGGCATTTTCTAACTTTGTGAGTAGCTTATTTAAAAAATTCTCAAACTAAGATGAAACATGTGTATGAGTACTTGTATTTGTACTCAAAAACCCTGAAACCAACCATAATTTGGAATGAAAAAGTGTAAGTTAGACGCAGACGGTGATTTTATTATCCTTCGTCTCACGAGACAATCACTAAGAGGACCACTTTGCTTGAATTTGAAAATGCCGTTATGTGCCTCCCGCCGCGTGATACTCCAATACACACAGTACGGTAAGGTGAGTCATACGCGCATGCGCACTACTTATGTCTATTCTGTGCAACCGACCGTCGTATATTTTTCAAACATTGTTTCACATTTTTGAAATTTAAAATTACTTCCTGTGGATATTATACTTTGAAACTTTCAGACTGGTATTTTTACACTATAACCCTTATGTTTATCCCATTTTCAAGTAACAAAACAAGATTTTAAAAAAATCAAAACAATGTTAACCAATGTCTTTAAGTATGAAACTTTGTATCGACAGGCTTAGAAATTTGTCAAAAGATGAGGAGATGAAACATGCCAAGAAGCAAGCACCTCCTTTTGCAGCTAGATCTCATGCTAAATCTATATAAATTTTAGCATCTCCTAGGAAGTCACAGGCTCGCCGTGTTTTCTAACCCTCAGGGCTGATGGGATATATGCGCAGTCTTTGCAATATTCATTGAACAGTGTAAGGTGTCAGTGTACGTATACATTAACAATCATGCATATTAGACACCCAAACAAGCATTACCCCTTTGTGTATAAAATGGAGTCGGTATTAGGACTATATAGAGTTTGTGTGAGAGGAGATGGATACGTTATGGGGAGCACCGATTTGAGCCTGTATTGAGTGATAGTGGTATAGTCTGGGTAGCAAACTGGAAATCCAGCTGAGATTTTGAGCCCTTGATCCCATACCTTTGACAGAGTAGTACATGTATAATGTACAGTGGCATGCATGAGGATTGGAATTGATTTAAAAGGACAGAGATGGCATTAGGGGAGAGGAAGCATGTAGAACAAATATGCATGCCTGCATGGAGATTTTAGGGATGGGTGGGGGGGGGGGGTGATTGGAGGCAGGTAGAGGAAGAAATAGGGGGAAGATAAAGAGAGAGAAGGACAGAGAGCAAGAAGGATAGAATGAATGGGAGATAGAGGGAAAATGATATAAAAGGAAAGAGCTTAGAAAGAGAGGTAGATAGAGGTAGGTGAAATGCATTAACCCTTTCGTGACAGGAATTATTTAAAGCCTAATTTGATCCGCTTTTATTCTTCAAATTGGCAACACCAACATTTTTATTGTATTGCTACATTTTTCTTATAAAACGTCATGTATCTGAAATGAATATTATTATGATGAGAAGTCAAAAAAAGTTGCCAATTTGCAGGGGAAAACGATGATTTTAAACCTTCTATCACATTGCCAATTTAAGGATTTTAATGCTTATTTTCCTTTAAAACATTTTCAGCAGCAAACAACGAATATTGATGCAACCAAAATGGGCAAAGTTTGTGTAGAATTTTTTGCTCTTTCTGCTCATGTATTTGGTATGATTTTTAGGGCTTTGCATCAAAAGATATTAGGCCAAACCACAAAATGTGGACCTCTGTCACAAATGGATTAACATAGTAATAGATTGAAAGGGGGAGAGGGGAGAGAGAGAAAGAGAGAGAGAGAGAGAGGAAAATGTGGGGTATAAAGAGAAAGAGAGAGGTATGCAGATAGAAGAGAGCGAGAGAGATTTAGATGATGTACAGTAGATGTAGATATTCATGTGAAGAGAGAGAGGTAGAGAGAGAAAGACAGACAGAAGATAGAAAATAGATCGGTTGATCAATTGATGAATGGAGAGAGAGAGAGAGAGAGAGAGATACAGATATACATGTATACATGGTTCTCTGCAGTACATAACACCCATATGGTTCAAATACCATGCGTAAAGTATTTCAGACAAGGAAGCACCATGTGTGAAATTGCTGCACCATGCGTGGCAACAAGGGTAAAAAAAATATTGGAGTGTATATTCCTAACAATAATGATAAATGTCACAGATTGTTTTGCTTTTTGGCAATGTATTTTTACTATAATGCCATTTGTAGACAACTCCTGCTTACCAAGAAGTATTTTTCATACTTTTGCTATAGCATATACATGTACTACTGCCACACCCAACTTTAGGTGCTATTCTGTAAAACTTTTGAAACTTCCACGCTTTGCGCAGAGTGGGAACCATGTGTGGATTTTTTCCTAGTGAGAACCCATGATGTATACATGTACATGTAGATCGATAGAGAGGAGAGAGAGAGAGAGAGAAAGAGAGATTTACATAATGTAGATATGCATGTGAAGAGAGAGAAGTAGAGAGGCAGGAAAGATGGAAGGAAAAAGATAGAGCTATAGCTAGATAACTATAACTAGATAGATCAATAGATAGATAAAGAGAAAGAGAGAGAGAGAGAGAGAGAGAGATGAGTCAAGGGGGAGATTAGGGTCAGTGGGCAGGTACATGTAACATAACTTCAGTAGATGTGAACCTACTTACCAGCTATGATCTTCAGGAAAGGTTCTAAAACTACAGACTTGTTTGTACACTTTGGTAGGTCTACAGTCCTACCAGACATGCATTATAAAATCAGACTTGAAGAGATAGAATTTCCATTTTTCGTTTGTTCAACTTGACACAAGCCTGAAGGATTGTTTCGTTTGTAATCCCTTGACTGATTTCTATCTTCTTTTAGGAAGCAGTACAAGATCTTATTAGTAAATAGTTATTAATCAACACAGTTAATTAATTATTATGCTACATATCCCCCCATCCCCTTCCCCCTTTCCTTGCCTTTCTCGTTTAAATTGTTATTTATGTGTCTCTTTTTCAAATTGTTTTCTTGCTGTAGTGTTAGTATAACATCTGTATATTTTTCATTGTACTGTACATGGACGATCCTAAATTACGGGTTTTTAACCTTTGAGGAAAGCCCCGCAGAATATTGTATATGCATTTTATGTTATTGTAATATTATAATGTATTTTGATTTAATTTTGCAAAATAAATGAAATGAATTGAATTGAATTGAATTGAAGTCTTGGATCAATGTTAGATAAGAGTATGTAATTTAGCAAGAAGAAATGTTCATGTAGGCTTTTTTTTCATCTGTAGATACGAGATTTAAAATATAGTAAGTACCCCCATGGAATTAGTGATCTAATAGAGGAAAACGCATGCAGGAACTACATGTACGTGAACATGTAAATATAGAAAGTTATTCTGCAACGGTTTTTGATAGATAAAAAAATAAATTTACACAAACATTTCATGGATTGAAGAAGCTAATGAGGTCAGAAGAACTATGATACTTTTAAAAGCTCTAGCGGGGATATTAATTTCATGCTTCTAATTCCTGAATCAGTTAACCTCCTTATGCATTATTTATAGATGGTTTCAATAAAGCAATTTTGGATGTGAAGTTGATTACCATGGTGCTATTAAAGGCAAGACTTAATGATGATATGCCTTTGCCCATGTGTGGAATGGAGCTTTCAAGGATCGTTTCATTATCGTCACATTTGAGGGGGTAATTTCCTTGAATTATGACATGAAATGGGAAAAAGATTATCTCATGATCAGGACATCAGGTCATCTGTAGGCTACATGTTGGAGCACAAAACAGACTGAACACCAATCCCATCTCACTGTTCTATGAGGAGAATAAATGCATGTTTGCCTGATAGGAAACCCACCGAGGGATGCGGCTTAGATGGGATTCTGCATGTAATTTACCAGCTCATGTATGGAGAGATGAGGTGAACAAACTTTCCCTGTATGGAGAAAAACCACATGATGTAAGAAACAGACCCTTGTGAATTAGTTTCAGTGATTTGTTTATCATTTTTTGTGTGTACCCTCTGCAGTCATTGCCTTCTTTCATGAGAGTTAAGAATGTTATCGACTTCATTTTAGTCTCTGCCTAAATTGCCTCACTCCACTTTTTTTGAAGCAAAATTCTCTTTCAGAATAACACTTGTGTCTGAAAGCATAGACTAGTGCTCTCCATCCAGGGTGAAGCAACTTTAGCCTTCATGAATTATTCATAAGCCTACGAGGAAACGAAGACAATAGCGAAGATGAATTGATAGTCTCCTTATCCGCTACCTGAACTTGATTAATATTACTCTCAGTACCTAGTAGCAAGTCCATAGAGATACATTGTACATTGTAAATCCAGGGTCCTTGTTTCTTTTTCTTTTAGTAGATGTGGCTCTAGTAAACAGATTAAAAACCACATTTTTAGTTGTAGTGCTACTTGTTTAAATAGTGCTATTTATTTTGCCTGATTGAATGTGAAAGGAAATATACACTTGAGGTAGACAGTGAACCTGCACACAGCTTAAAGTCCTTCTTGGAACTTGGTAATTGAGGATGAATGGCCCCCAAATCATCAACCCACTGGTCTACTGCACTATGCCCTGATGAATAGTTTTGCCAAAAAGCTGCACAGACTTTCCTAATTTTGTCTTTATTTTGCACACATAATAATATGATTGGTCCACACCTTTTTGTTACCAGGAGGAAAAAAAAGATACTTTTGGCTTTGCTCTTCTTTTGGTTTGCCCCCTCATTTACCATTCATTATGAAAAAACAAACAAACAAATAAACAAAAAAAACCCCCAAAACCATGGGGGTGTACTATGGGGATTCGCCCCTTCATATGTTTAAAAAATGGTTAAAATGGTTAAATGGCTGGTTAATTTACCTGATTGCTAAGAAAGCATGTGTGTGCTTGTTAGTAAGCAACCAAGAGACCGACAGCTCTACGTCCCCTCCAGAGGACTTTGTAATGAGGATTAATACCTTATCAAAGGGCAGTAGCAGCAAGCCTTTATTAAGGACTTTGAAACCTAATTAGAGTAAGCAGTATTCAGAATTCCAAACAGGATTTACTTGCAATGGCGGAAACAAGATAGTCTTTCCTCCCACAACAGAATTCATGAAAAATGAAGAGTGTAAGTTTCATTTCCCTATATTGAATAATTCTCTCTCTCTCACACACACAGTTTCTCTATACAACACTTTAAAAAGACTATCCATTTGATGTCAACATTGACAACCATACTACTGAAGAAAAGAAGAGTTCAAAATTCCTTGGTGTCATTATTAATGAGAATTTAACTTGGAATGATCACATATTCAAAATCATGTTACACTATGCATTTCTTGAGGCATGGGAATTATAAATTAAAGTTTATGTTACCACGAGTAACTCTGTTTTTACTATATAGTACACTAATACCTCCTTACATAACATATTGTAATATTGTTTGGGCCAACTGTGGAATGACCAAACTCAACCCTATTCTCACCTTACAAAAGCGGGCTCTTCATATCTGCTCAGGATCGTCTTATTTTTCTCATTCTGATCCACTATTCTTTAAGCTTAAATCATTGAAGGTTTCTGATTTGAATGTCATGCAAGTTGCAGTTTTTATGTTCAAATACAAAAACAACCAACTTCCCCCCCCCTCATTTCAAAATTTATTTAATCTAAACAGTACAGTTCACACATACCCTACCCATATTTCTGGAAATTTTCACCTAACAAACCCAAAGTTATTAATAACTCATAAATCAATTAGACGCCATGGCCCTGACTTATGGAACAATTTACCCGCAACTGTAAAAATGTGTTCCTCACTTTATTCCTTTAAAGCCACTATGAAGCGCAACCTTATATCATTGTATTCAAATCCGCCGCATTTACTTTACTTGTACTTATTTTTATATCATTTATCTGCTTTACTCTGAAATGAATTTTGATCCCTCTTATGCACTTGCACTGCACCCTCACGACCTCTTGTTAAAAAATGTGTAAGTTTTACATGTTGCTTTTTTACCTTGAGGCCGTTAACAACATCAAGTAGGTCACTCATGATGACGGTCTCCTGCATTCTGAAATTCAGTTCAATAATATTTTTCATATACGTTTTTATATTCAGAAAGAGATTGTAAATGATTCATGTGTCTAAAATGTGTATGTATAAAATCTATGTAATAATTGATTATGTTCTATTGTGTTGATTCTGTTGAACATGTTGAACTCAGAAATTTATTTCAAACAAACAAACAAATCCTTCATTCAACCCATCGATTTTTTTAAAATTCACTCATTCCGATAGATTTGATTTTATACTGGGACCACTTAGCTTCAGTATCCATTGTTTTATGTTTTCACATAGTATCTGTTTCTTTAACATTCAACCATCTCCATCCCCTGCCCCCCCTCTCTTTCTCTCTCTCTCTCTCTCTCTCTCTCTCTCTCTCTCTCTCTCTCACCCCAAATCCTTGATCTGTCTGTTTTAACTGCATAGCCAGAGGATTGGGGGGGGGGGGGGGGGGGGTGATTGCCTCCCAAATATTCTCTTTCTCATTGAATACCTGTTCTATATCTGACTATCTCTTCATTTTTCTTCAGGCTCTGTCTCTATTTCCCCCTCTGTTTCCCTGTCTCTTCACTGTATGTTTCGGCTTCTTTCTTCCGATCTCTTTCTCCCCATGCCTTTTTATTTGAAGAATTCTGTTTTGTCTTTCTCTCCCTTCCTTCTCCTCCTTCCTATTTTTTTCCCTTTCCATCTCTGTCTCTTTGTCTTCCATCTTCCCTCTCTTTGTGTCCTTTTGTCATTTGCATTGTCTCTCACAAGTATGCCAAGCAAAAAGGTATTAGTAGGGCATTGCTATCAGCATGGTGTACGCATTAGAAATTCTAGGCTAACACCATCTCCTAAGCACACAATGTAATTACATTGGCCGGCAAGACCTCGTACTACTCCCTCTTGTAGATATTTGAAAGACAGAAAAGAATTGGGTCATGTGCAATCATTCTACTTCATCCTTGGGGGTCACCCTTAATCTCATTCAAATCGAGTGGGAATTGTAGAGATGGATATATGTATTAGTAGTTCATTGTAATGGGATTGTCCTGCTATACATCTTTCTGAACGTGAACTTATTCATCCTTTTACTATAGCATATACTGCCGCCACATTTAACTTTAGGTGTTATTCTGTAAAACTTCCGAAACGTCCGTCGTGCTCTCTGAAATCACTGCTATTTTGAAACTTGTACAACTTTACCAGCTCCTTGTTATATTGTTTTAGAGGGAGAGAAATGACGTAGAAAGTTTAGATCATTTAGCAGAAGTGGTAGCATTGCTTTAGACTATAAGCCGGACACCTATACAGACTAGTAGTAGTGGTGCGCCCCTCAGAAAATAGTGCTATGCCAGTCACCTCAGAATCCATAATTTCAACTAGAACTTCTCAGTGCATATTTGATTTATATCCTATACACAAGAGACAAAATGTATCATACATAAAAAAGTAATAAAAAAGTCAATTTACCACATTTGTTCATTTTTGCCTAGTCACACAAGGTCATTGTTTAAAGCCAACAATCCAACAATAAGGATGAAAACTTGAAGTAAACAAGAAACGATGAAAACTGGAAAACTCCATCACATTTATAATGTCTATAGTTTCATGTTTCAGTTATTTGTTGTAAATATTTACAACGCACCCATGAAAATTGAATGAGTGCCGTTGCATGAGTCGTCGTACAATGCAATGCACGTACAATACATGCAATGCACATGCAGTGCAGGAGCATACGCAGGAGTTTGATGCGCTCAGTCTCATCTCGGATCTCAGTCACGGATATCGATAGCTAAATATCTCATTATCGTAAATAATGACGTCAGAATCTTGGTATAGCGGAAAATATACCGAGATTGACGTCACGCCATATCCATTTTTCTTTCAAGGTGAAATTATTTTTAGTCACATGAGAAGTTCTCAACCAATCCTATCTAGATAAATTTAAGATGTAGGATATAATAGTAGTTATTTTTTGTTCTATTACAAAAGTTCATGTACATTATAGATTTATGTGACGATGATGAAACGGAGGCATAACCCACATTCAGCTTTGTCAGGCGCAACATCACTGGTCTTCCTTGGAGTCCTAACTGAATACAGGTTTTGTATAGCTCAAAAGATCTGTTGTAGAAGTGAATCTTGCCAATAAATCTACTTAAAGAGGTTATGTCAATAGAACAGATTGATTGAGTCTGTGATCCCCTGTAGTATGATTGCTTTGATCCTGGTAGGTTTGAAAGGATGTTGCCATTTTGCTAGCTCCAAGCATATTGCATTTTCAGAAGGGCAAACGTCTCGAGTGTTCATGCAACTTCTAGATCACATTTTCGACCCACTAGTAGTAATACATGATAATTATTTTTGGTATTACCAAAAAAATTCTTCTTTTATACATGTCCATTATTCTCACATGCCATTGTGCATTGCCAATCAGCACAGATATAGGGAAGAAAGAGAGAGATGGAGAGAGAGAGGGACAGAAGGACTGATGGAGGGAGAGATAGAAAAGAAAAAAAAAGAGAAGGAAAAAGAAAGAATGAGGAAGAAAAAGAGAAATAGAAAAGGGAATAGAGAGAGAGGGAGGAAGAGAGAGATAGAGGGGAAAGGGAGGAGAAGGAGGGAGAGAGTAGGAGAAAAAAAAAGAAACACTGATGTTCTCAGAAATGAGCTGCGTCATTTTCCCATTCATCCAAAGTCTTTCATCCGACAGATTTCAGTCTTTGTTTGTGTGTGTGTACTTTCTTGTACATATTTTCATTCCTCACTGCCTCCGATTTTTTTTTTCTTTTTCCCACCTCATATCCCATTCATGTATGCACACGCACGTACGCACACATAAAAGAAAACGCAGAGGTTTACCACGGAGGTTTCTGATTCATATCTGAACAAGCCTTACGAGTGTGTATCCTGGAATTCTTGTAATGGAAAATACTCTTTAACCCATAGCAGTACAGAGCTTTCTTGAGGTCTAAATTAATCATCTTCAGTCCTCAAATTGGCAATACAAATTATTTTTTTCCATGTTTACATAGCTTGAAAAAAATAAATATGGATGTAACATAAACCAAAATGAAGTATAATTGTAAAATTGAATCAGAAATTGCCAATTTGAACACAGAAATAGTGATCATATATTATTCACTGCGTTGCCAATTTAAAGAGTTAAATGATTAGTTGCACTTAAACTGCTCTAATTCGAGAATGCCACACCATACAGCGATGGGAATGGGCTCAAATTTGTCAGTGCATTTTTCTCTTTCTGCTCATGTACAGTATAATATGCACTGCCCAACATTCTGGACCAACAGATACTGCAAAAGCGTCTCCTAAAGGTGACACTGTACCTCTATGGGTTACACTTGATACAGTAGATCTATCCATCACACTGCTATCAATAGCAACATGCTGGAAACACTTCTAATCCCTCACCATGCATCCTACGTCATCTATTTCTTGGTGACTCCCCTAAGTCAATCCGTCACCAAGAGCTATCGAGTGCATTCTAAACATTCAGAACTTCCCTGCACTGAATTGCATGTGTGGGACCGCACTGTTGTTGATTTTGATTGTGGTATGTGACTGTATGCTATGAAGTTGAAAGGCTTTCAGCTTGTTTACACAAAAGTGAATCCTGGGGCTTAATCAATGTTTTTCCAAAAACAAGAGCCGAAAATAATTATAGCATACTGTTGTGTTGATTGAGCCTACATGTAATTATCTTTGTTATAATTGCTTAAGAATAAGATTTATGATTTGAATTCATCTCTAGTGCTTATCATCGAAGGTGGGGCACTTAAACATCAAACCATGGATGTATTATGAATGGACAACCGAAGGTCACAAGCCCTTTGAAGTACCAGTTCCGCCGCTGGATTTAATTTACATATAAAGTACAATGATTGTCACCGCCTTCTGATCATGTGCAGCTTAATAGAAACAGGTGTTTGGACAATAACGATTGCATAAGCATGTTCGATCGTTGGCAAAGAAGCAGTTCCCCTCAGTTTGGTTTTGCTCGGCTGGTGTGCTCCTTCAGGATATTTCTTTAATTCATAGTACTGCTGATAGGGAGCAGCAAACTTGAGAACGTGTTAATTTTTGTGATATGAAGTTTATTATTACGTAATCGCACACTTTCGCACATGCGTATGACCATATTTGACAATGAGAAGGACATGATCTTCATAAGATCCATGCATTATAATTCTGGAACATTATGGAGAAAATGTGGAAAAACAGGATTATAAATCTCAAACATTCAATCCAAATTTAAGTTCTGTCTTGTTATATTCACACAATTTCAAGATGAAACACATAGAATAGTAAATTCCAACTGTAAACCGAACTGCACATTGATTTTCTATGATTTACGCAATTTATTATCTCCTGCGCATGTAGCAAAAGCTACTGTCAAATCGCTGTCTCGCTTTTCTCCCGGCTAATTGGCGGCGGACCTTGTGAGATCAAAGTGGAGAAATATGTACAGAATTTTATTGAGATGGCTTTAACAGTCACAACTGCAGGAATCAATTAACGTAACAATGAATGTCCATCTCATAATACGTCCATGATCAAACTAGGCGTTGTGGCGTACGCCTGTAATCTAGCTAACAGTGGAAGTTATATGCTGATTCAGCGGACCCAGGTTCGAGTCCGAGTCACGTCTTTTGGAGGATGATGTGAACGGTCGGTCCCAGACGTAAATAATCATATCTGATTGCTACACGTCTGTAAAAAAAACAAAACAACAACAACACCAAACTGGTGAGCACTGAAGAATATATCACCATTCTTTATCATGCGTATGATCTATGAACCAGATTTCCTCCAAAGGTATTTTGTATAATAATTGAGAATATATTTCTCTTCCTAGATACATGTGTGTGAGTTCCTTGTATGTCTTTTTCTCACACCCTACCTCTCTCTGCCAGTGTTATTATATCTCTCACTGGTGACTGTTCTTTTGATCAGTCTTTCACTATGGTTGACATTTCACATCCCCTAATCTCACTCTCTCCCTTTCTTGCATTCTTGTGTTCCTACTCTATTATATTTTTTACTCCAGCTCTTATGCCTTAACCCATTCGTGACAGGAATTATTTAAAGCCTATTTGATCAGCTTTTATTCTTCAAATTGGCAACACCAACATTTTTATTTTATTGCAACATTTTTCTTATGAAACATCATGTATCTGAAATGAATATAAATTGACAGAAATTATGATGAGAAGTCAAAAAGTTGCCAATTTGCAGGGGAAAACGGTGATTTTAAACTTTCTATCACATTGCCAATTTAAGGATTTTAATGCTTATTTTCCTTTAAAAAACTTTCAGCATCAAACAACCAAAATGGGCACAGTTTGTGTAGAATTTTTTGCTCTTTCTGCTCATGTATTTGGTATGATTTTTAGGGCTTTGCATCAAAAGATATTAGGCCAAACCACAAAATGTGGACCTCTGTCACGAATGGGTTAATTAGAGGCACCTTGCTTTCTTTCTCTATTTCTCTCTTTCTCTCTCTGTCCCTCTTTCTTTATATCTTTTTAAATTTCTTTCCCCATCTCCCTATCACAGACTAATTCTCTCTTTCTTTCTCCCTCTCTCTCTCTCTCTCTTTCACTTGCTTGTAGCTGGGTAGATATGCTTTCTATTTAGAAGTGACTCTTGTATGCTGAGTGGTTTTTCATTTTCCTCCACATGTGTTTGCCATCTTACAGAGTGGTGTGATATCCCTTGCGTGATGGGGGATAAGTTATGGAAAGTGCCCTTAGGTGGTAGATGTCTATACAAGATGTGAACTTACACCACTCTCATTCAGAAGAGTGTTGTAATGAAAGATATCTAATGAAAACTGAGCTTTTATTTGTTAATGTGTGTGCAGGATGTATGCCCAAGAGTGGTGTAATATCCTTCATATGATGAGGGTGTCTGAAGGAAGCTGCCCTTGGGTGTTGGATATCTATACAAGATGTGAACTTACTCCAATCTCATTGAGTAGAATGCTTGGATGAACATGTGTGCAAGATGTGCTTACCAGAGCAGTGTAACATCACTGATGTGATGAAAGATTAATTTAAGGAAACTGCCCCCTGGCTGTTAGATCCGGGTGTTAGATATCTATACAAGATGTGAACTTATCCCAGTCTCATTCGGTAAATGATAACAGAGGTGTATATCAATGTACATTGATACAGTAAAACAAGATGTGCTCACCAGAGTGGTGTAATAACACAGATGCGAGATAACTTGAGGCAAATGCCCTTGACTGTTAGATATGTGAACTTACATATATTCCAGTCTCATTCAGTCTCATTCAGTAGAGTTGATTGATGAGAAAGAGGGGAAATGAAAATTGGGGGGGGGGGGGGGGGGGGGGAGAGGGAGGGGGCATATGCATGTACATATGAAATATGTGTTAATATGTAATAATATGTAACATTTATATTGCGCTTAATACAGTGTTTCTAAGCGCATGAGAAAAAGAGAAAAAAGTGGAAGAACTCATATCAAATACATTAACTAAGTAGGGGATTGCCTAACAAGATAAGTTTTAAAAAGTGTTTTGAATGAGTCTGTAGTGGAGGCCTCACGAATGTAGATGGGAAGATTGTTCCAGAGTTTTACGGCAAGGGAAGAAAAGGCACGATCACCATAACGGGTCATGGTACGGGGTCCAGGAGATAGTTGCAGGTGGGCAATGGAAGCAGAACGGAGACGTTGAGTTGAACGTGTTCACCAGAATGGTGTAAAATCATTCATTTGCTGGGGGGGGGGAGACACATTAATGAGGGTAAAATATACGTTCACCAGAGGGGTGTAAAATCACAGATTTGTTGAGATATACAGATGTAGGAAAGGTGGTTTTCTCATTGGTCTACACAAAGATGTGAACCTACCAGTCTATGCAGTAGAGTGGTATGATGACATATAAGTTTCTTGGTATAACTATATAGTATGGTTGTTAAAAAAGGGAAAACCAACTTTTCTCAACAATATCTCATGGCATGAATATACTAAACATCGTCTAGTCGGAGCCAGAAGGGCATTAAGTCTGTATTAAATGATATGAATTAACACCCTTTATGGAATATACTCCCATCAGATGTTAAATCTTGCAAAACTCTTCCACACCAAATTAAAGACTCACCTTATGAAGGAAGCATATATGTTTAACTGTTGTGGACTTAACTTGTCACTTTGACTTCCAACTGAATATATGAATTGTCAATTTACTACCATATCTATTAGTCTATTTCTATGTGTTTATATATTTCATATTTTGTAAAGTAGTCTAATTTCCTTTGTGTGCCTTGAGTGTCATTATAGGCAGATATGTGCGCATTATAAATCTTAAATTATTATTATTATTATTATTATTATTATAACCTTCCAGCTCTGAACAGACAAAGTGCATAGAGAAAAGGGTATTTTCTTCTTAGAACTTTCATATGGCAACATAATTGTGATGATGGAGCTATGGACAATTGATTTAAAACATTTTTAAACCAACAATTCCTAAAGTGATTGTGCAAGAGAGTAGTGATCAACACAATGAAGGTAGAGGATAATTCCTACCTCTCGCATTTATCTTTCAATTTGACATCATAGAAATGTCGTAGAAATGAATATGTATAAGCATGTACGTATGAATTCCAGGTATAAATTTCTTAGAGAACCCCCACTAGTGTATATCGTCTACGCAGCTTATTGAGCTGCGTGCCGGTCTACTGTCTCCAGATCCCGAGTTCGAATCCCACTCTCGCCACATGTATTTTTGCTGTAATAGTTTATAACAATGGCGTTTGTTTCGTCAGAAGTAGTTAGAGTATCACAGCTATTCCTGATACATATTCATTTTTATAAAATGGGTTCAAGGATGTAGCCAATAGCGAGTGCGTATGCATGTCACATGTTCATGCTTTAATTCTACGCAACCTTCCAGCCGTGCATTTTTTGTGCAGCACTGTGCATTTTGGATGCATCACTTTACCTCTAGCGTGTAAAAACTGAGACACGCGCCATGAAATACGTGTTCTTTCTAGAAGTCTGTCACAAGGATTTTGATGTGCTTACTCAGGGGCGCATCACACTGGCTACGCTTGTGATGTCATAAGAGAAAGCAGATGTTGCCTCCTTGTCTGTGCGATCTGAGGAAATTTTGAGCGGTTTAAACAAATTTTCCACTACAAAGTCATACTGTCGACCCGTTTTATAAAACAAATAGTGCACAGATTTAAATTCATGATGTTAGTGGCCATGCAGGCATCTCAGGTATTTACAATATTATGCAAAAGCACTCGGCGCAAGCGCCTCGTGCTAGTCGCACATTGTAAATACCCTCGAGTGCGCTGCATCGCCACTAAAACACTCACACCTGTGCATTATTTGTATACTATGACATCATATTGGAAGGTACATTGTAACTGGGAGAGGCAGGAACTATCCTCTACCCAGAATGAATGGCCCAATGAATGTCCATTCATTGATCCTCTAGATTCGCTTGCATTATCGTGGACAGACTGGGATGGGGATCATGTGGAAGGACACGTGTACCATAATGAGTCCAGTCTCATTCAGAAGAGTGGTGTGTATCCTTGATGTGATGGGTGATTGTGTAAGAAATGTAATTGTAGATGTTATAGACCGAGATAAGATGTGAACGTACTCCATTCTTTTTTTTCTAACATACCTGTGCCAAAAATTGTCAGTATAATAATCTCTTTTGATTTATTTAGCGCATAGTAATTAACACTTAGCTCTCTATGCGCTTTACATTGGGGGAAAAAGTACGCTTACATAAACATAATTATTTACAGGAGAGGACAAAATACTACTACTAAATGCACACTGAAAACAAAAAAAAAAAGAGCGTGTGCTTACAGTCTAGACAATTAATTAAACTGTGCATGTAGTAGTTTGCATCATTGGTTACCTCACTGAGCTGAACAAGATACAAGCATGCTCTCTGTGTAATCAACAAAGACGGCAATTATGCATGCCTTAATGACCAAAGTGTAAACTGCATCCTGTCAGTTGAGAGGCATTGTAGGTGATATTAACTCATATTAATGCTGACTTCTCTCCAGAATTGATATTGTGAAAGGATTCTAGTCAAGGACATCTGCATTTCAGTCAAATTTTGTGGAAATAATCCTATTGAATTTCTGCTGACTGAATTACTAGTGAACCTAAAACCATGGGAGGGGGGGGGGGGTAGCCCCCTCAACGCTTTACGCGATAATTACTGAACACGCAAGGTTGTTGCAACATGGATATCTCCTGCAGATTTTTTCATCTAATTTGCCATTACTGGGTGCAGGGTTTTGTAGTTTATGTCACATTTTGCACGTCAGTCCAAAAATTGCTTAAAAACCTGATTTTGTGTATAATGTGTGTATGTATAATGTATAATGTATAATATATAATGTGTGTATCATGTGTACAAATTGTGTTTTTAGCCAGTATCTAAGGCTGAGTGTGGCTGAAAAAATTTTGGTGAAAAAACTTGCAAAGCAAAAAGCACAACATACAAAGAAATACATAGGAAATTCACAAAACAATGAAATACATAGGAAATAGATATTGATACCTGATTTGTTTTCAAATACTATTGCTGAGGAGATTGCAAAGAATATATACAAAAAATTAGCAGTTTTTAAGCTCTGTAGTGAAAAAGGTGATGTTAACATAAATCAGCATATTATTTCATTTCAAAAAATAATTTTGAAGAAGCTAACTAGACAGCGTAATTTTCACAGCATTTTAAGTCATAGATTAGATTAGATTAGATACGATACATGTATTTGCCTAGTGTAAATGAGACATGTTTTAAAATTTTGGTATGCCACAAAAGTTGGCCTAACCAAAATGGAATTACCCAGTACTTTCAGTCTCTCCTGAATATGCATTTTTACAGGCGGTATAGGTAGATCTGCTTGAGAACTGGTACTGTTTAGTTACGATGAGGTGGGAGGTGAGGTTGAGGTAATTCATTAATTTGCTTGCGGAAGGTTACCGGAGCCTGTACCTTATTAACACTTGATCAAGAATCGTTTGAGATATGGAGGTGACACATGATAATGATATTAAAAAGTTGCCTGGTGTGTCACTGCTGATCAACTCCAGCATTATACAGTCTCATGATGTAGTGATACCTTTTACAGTATTTTTCAATCTAGAATGCTAGGAATTAGACATTATGAAAAAGAGCAAAGATCAGTGAAAATTATGAGCTTATTTCTAATGCGGTACCTTGTGCTGTTCATGAATAAGAGTGATTTAATTTTGACTAGTCATTAAAGCAACTTAGGGCTGCTCAAAACCAGACTCTTAGAAACATTATATCCTTTGTGGCTTCTCGTGAATTTCCTTAGTATGAATACAAATACATTTTAACAGATGTTGCTAAAGAAAATGAAGCTCTCATTGATCAGAAAAGAGCATGCTGGGAGCAAAAAGGGGACAAAATCAGTAGTTTAGGACTGAGAGGGCGCTATTTCAAAATCCCATACAGGGGTGCCAGTTCGCTCTGGCTTTAAAGTCTCTAAATTGGCAGTGTAGTTTGATACAGTTTAATTCAGTGCAGTTTTCTGTATTTTCTTTATATCTACAGTGGCAACTTTTCTGTTAAATTTGCATTTTACATAGTAAAAAATCAAAATGATGGTATTGATTATTGATTCATTGATTTCTTAATTAAAAATTCTATAAGGCAAATCAAAAGTCAGGGCCAATTTGGAATGCAGCCTTTACCGTCTTTCCTGCTCAGTGTCTTTTCCCTTGTGTTCTCCATAAACAAAACAATGGGGGATCCTGACGGCCGATGTAAAAGAACAGTCGGGGAGAAGATGATCAAAGACGCAGGACGAGACTTTTGATAAGCAGCCTAAATACAGTCTTGCAATTAAATGATAGAAATTGTTGTCAATTTGAGGAGGGAAAGCTAATTAGTTTGGCTCTTAAGAAAACTCTGTACTCCTATGGGTTGGAGGAGGCACTATAGGTTATATAGATACATGTGCATGCAACTCTGTGAAATTTGATTATGACAATATTTTCTTCCTTCTCAGAAGGGAAAGGTAGTGAGTGGATGTGTAAAGAACGCAAAAAGGTTGTCTTTGATATTGTTTGCGTTTTTTCACTACTCTCCATTTCGCTTGGTTATCTTATTAAAGTATCCTTTTGATATTGTATATTTCTAATTTAATGTACAAGACTATCATCTGAGATTATTAAATACCTACTGGAAACATCTGGTTCCAGCAGACAATGGGGGAAATTCTCCCATCCCCTTATTTGTTGTTGTATGTTTAGTATTGACTTTCGATCTTAATTTGAATCATTGACAAACTGTACCATTCTGTTTCCTGGTTACCCACATTTACAATGCAGAGTACATGAGCAATTGATTGTCAATTATCTGGCGCCATCCCTGGAGCTGGGTTCGGCAGCTGTGCATCTCAACTTTCTTTGGTCCCTAACTGACCCTAAGGGGTGTTTCATAAAGCCCGTAAAGTTACAAATGACTTTACAAACGACTTGAATATGGCAATCCCATTGGGATTCTCAATTATTACAAATCGCATTGAGCTAAGGTGAAATATGCAGACACAGATCAACATTACTATTGTTTATAAACATTTTTATTGTAAAGTATATTTTTTTGCCACAGTTTCATTGAGATTATGGGAAATGCAGTTACACTTTGTTTAAACGTCAGGAAAAACTTTGGGCAGCCCGTTTGGCACTTCATATTCCAGTCATTCGTAAAGTCATGCGTAATTTTAAGAACAGCTTAATTAAACACCCCCAGGCCCATTTTCTGATCTCGTCTTAGAGAAGTCCTTTGGACTGTGTGATATTGTCAAATCAAGTGATTGTCTCTTTCTCACTCTCTTTCCATGGTTTCTGCAAGTTGTAACTTTTGTATTTTCCCTTCTCTGATTCTGGAGATTTTGTTTTTAAATCAATGATTTATAAACTGTATGTACCCATCACCTATTTTTTTCCATCCTTTTCTAAGTCAGAACTCAAACTCGTACCGGAAGTTTGGTTCCCAGCAAATCAGCTGATTTACATGCTACCAAATTAGAGAAATTAGAGTGTTGTATGTATTTTAGAGAGCTATATGTGTGATAAGGAAGATTAATGATTTATCAGTGATAATAATATTGAAATATTACTTCATTCATTTGTTTCTGATACAGAACTGCAAGAGAGGAAGTCCCCAGAGCTTGCCCTCTCTGCCAATCCTAGTCCCGTGTCCACTCTGAAGAAGTGTGAAGCCAGGACACCGGACACTCAGCGCTTGACCAACCTACCCAGCAGACCACCGGTCAAACTAGAGTTTGAGGACATCACATACAGTGTCCAGGTCGGAGGTAGCTGCTGCAAGAGAAGAAAGGGTAACAAGCCTAATAACAACTTGTTTCTTAGTACTCCGATATCTTTCGTTGCTATGTTTTTACTCTCCGTAAAAAAAAAAAGAGTGAACCGATCACTCTATTGGTGAATTTCAGAAGAGAGTGCATTTATAGTGAATTAAGAGTGAATTAAGAGTGAAAATTGTGATATTCACTCTTTATTCACTCTTTTAGGGGTGACCTCAGTGATCACTAAAAATCCTTGAGTGATCGCTGAGGTCACCCCTAAAAGACTGAATATCACAATTTTTACTCTTAATTCACTCTTATTTCACTCTAAATGCACTCTTTTCTGAAATTCACTCCTAACAGGTTGATTGCATTCACTCTTTTTTAAAAGAGAGTAGCAAAACCAGTGTGGGCCTTTATGAAATGCAACATTAGCTAAACAAATATTTCACAGCGAGGTGAGCCTTTTGAGGAAATAATGGAATATTTTCATAGATGCTTGATTTCAGTGATGTATTGTGTTAATATTTTTATGGAGAAGTTTGGAATTGAGACTCAAGCATCATTCAAAGTAAGGATGATACAATGCTGCCAAAAGGAGGGGGGAAGAAAAGAGAGAGAGATAAAGAAGGAATGAGAAAGGGAGAGAGATAGATAGATAGATAGAGAGAGGAGGAATAGAACTTAGGTAAACAAATTGAAGAGAAAGAAAAAGGATTGTAAAAATGCCATGAAAAAGTCATGTGCAGATACTGAAAGTAGCTATCTACAGGAATGAATTGGTGACTAATTGGAGAAGAGGACCAAGAGAGAGAGAGAAAAAACAGCTATAAATCTGTAAATAACAGGAACTAGGAAGTTCTGGTCATTGAAATGATTTATGTCATAGCAGGTAATTAATTATACCCATGAGATACCCGTTAGGTTATTCAAGTGTGGATATTTATGTTATACTTTATGATCTCATTTTTGTGATGATTATCTGTAAAATGATAGCACGTGTGTTAATAAAAAAGATTAAGGATCACTTGAGAGATAATTATCAGTCTCATTAACATGTACAGAGGGTCAGTAAACTTTGCAGAATTGCCTGTATAATGCCTAACACTTTCAGTCTGCATCGTGTTAAGCTTACTCTTCTGGTTAATTGTTATTTGTTATGTTATATTACTTACTTTCTAGATTTTTATTAGGTATTTCAACCTTATTGAAGGTCAACTGAGTTCTCATATGACAAGTTTTGTTTTTGCTAAGGCGTTTTATCATGTCTTTGTGAGAAAGAACGCGTCCGGAACGCAGAATGGAAAATGATTGAAAATCACATTTTTCAAGCAACGATTGATAATTTCATTGGTAGCGCGTGGACCTTGTGAATTAAAATGCAATCTTTTTGTGGCACGATCTTTGCTAAAATTCTTTTCCAAGTCATGTACGTAAAGATAGACATTTTAATATTTGCATTTTTGTATTTTGCATTCCGGATGCGCTCTTTTGCACAGTGACATAAAGATCTAAGATATTATGCATTTTCTGTTAATGGAGCTGTTGTTTGAAATTTATCAGTTGATATAACACTTGTTTTGCATCATTTTCAGTGTATTATATTACATTTTTGTGGGTATTTGCATGCAGGGTCTGGGTCCCTATTCTCACCACCCTTTATCCAAAGAAAGCAATTTTGAAATTCTATTTTCTTGAGAAAGGATGCTGAGCAGCCTGAAGGTTGATGTGCAAAATGATGAATAAGAGAGCAAATTTCCTCCCTAAACTGCTTTGATGAAAATGTAACATTCATATCAAGTAGAGAGCTATTGAATTATTGAAGATTTTGAAAGTGCTGATATTTACTAGATCTTTTGGTTTGCTCTTCCTTTTTTGCCTTTCATTTCATTTTTGCAAAAACTTCTATTTTCATATCATCCCATCTTAATACCCCTGTGCACTGTGCTTTTAACCCACAGTCCTATGCCTTCATTCTCCCTCCTTTGCTTTCTCTCTCTCTCTCTCTCTCTCTCTCTCTCTCTCTCACTCATCATAGCACATAATCATACTAGTGTGCTTTCTGGGAAATTATGGATGTTTTCTGCACAGTAAATTGATAGCTGTTATGGGACCTTTCAGAGCAGGCAAATCATCCTTCATAAATGTTCCTATCTTTGTACATGTCTCTCCTCCTCTCTCTCTCTCTTGTTATCTACTCATGTGTGTCGCTGATATCCTTAATGTGCTATTTTCAATGCAGCTATTTTTTCTTCTCTCTCTCACTCCACCCTTTCTTTGAGAATGCAAGACAATACTGTTACCACGTGGTGTACATGTATCTCGATGTTTTCAGCCCGGTGAATTGATAGCTAGGACCTTCTAGAGCTGGCAAATCATCCTTCATGGAAGCTTTTTCAGTTTATCTATATAATCTGTTTCTAGCTCATTCTTCCTCTCATACCAATTACCTATTCATCTCTCTCACTATGGCCAGTAGTGTGATATTTAAATTCCATTTTCTTTCTCTCCCCCCCACCCACTCTAACAGACCATCTTAAGTGGTCTTTCTGGATGTTTAGTGCCTGCCTTGATAGCTATCATGGGACCTTTTGGAGCAGACAAATAATCCTTCATAAATGTTTTTGTCTTTCTGTATTTCTCTCCTTCCTCTGTCTCCCTTTCTCTCACTGTCTACTCATCTCTTTCACTATGATCAGTAATGTGATATGTTTAATTCCATTTTCTTTCTCCCCCCCCCCCTCTCTGTCAGGCCATTTTAGTGGTATTTCTGGATGTTTTATGCACAGTGAATTGATTGCTATCATGGGACCTCTGGAGCTGGAAAGCCATCCTTCATATATGTTTGTGTAATGTTTCTCTATCTCTCTAGGTGCGTCCGTCATCAGCCCCAGCTTAGGAATAGCCGGCTATTTAGGGGATCAGGGGTTTTAGCCCAAACTTTGCTGAAATGTGCTATTGTTTCCACATCAGCTTGAGCTCCATTACTTATTGTATTAGGCTATAGCTGGAGGTATAGCCGGATGCTTGAGCTCCATTACTTATTGTATTAGGCTATAGCTGGAGGTATAGCCGGATGCTTGAGCTCCATTACTTATTGTATTAGGCTATAGCTGGAGGTATAGCCGGATGCTTAAGCTCCATTACTTATTGTATTAGGCTATAGCTGGAGGTATAGCCGGATGCTTGAGCTCCATTACTTATTGTATAAGGCTATAGCTGGAGGTATAGCCGGATGCTCGAGCTCCATTACTTATTGTATTAGGCTGTAGCTGGAGGTATAGCCCGATGCTCGAGCTCCATTACTTATTGTATTAGGCTATAGCTGGAGGTATAGCCCGATGCTCAAGCTCCATTACTTATTGTATTAGGCTATAGCTGGAGGTATAGCCCGATGCTCGAGCTCCATTACTTATTGTATTAGGCTATAGCTGGAGGTATAGCCCGATGTTGCGACGTGCATCAAGGAATGGATAAACTGGCTCCTGTAGCTCCAGCTGATGAAGATGCATCAAAAATTGCCAGCTATTCTGCAAATAAGTCCAAGAGCTCGGTGGCTTACTTTTTGAGCAAAATAGCTGGCTAATTCCATCTTCATATGAGAATTAACTGGCTATTCTCTCATGGGGCTAATTTATGGGATCAGAAATACACAGCCAGCTATTCTATAAGCTCAAACTGATGAAGATGCACCTATTCTCTCTCTCTCTCTCTCTCTATCTATCTCTATCTTTCTCTTTGTTGATTATTTTCCTCTATCTGTCTGCCTCTCTTTTTCCCCTTCCGCTGTGGCTCTCTAAGTCTGTATATTTCTGTCTCTCGCTGTCTCTCTGACCCTCTGTCCCCCTTCTTTTCCTATTTCTCTCCCTTTTCTCTCTCCCTGATGTTCCTTCCTCTGTCCATCTGTCTCACATTGTCTACTCATGTCTCTCTAATATTCTCATTGTAATATCTTTAATGCCATTTTCTTCCCTTTTTCCTTCTCTCCCATGCTACCTTAGAATGTAAGACCATACTAAGTGGCCTATCTGGATGTTTTCTGCCTGGTGAATTGATAGCTATCATGGGACCATCAGGAGCTGGAAAATCATCCTTCATGAATGTTCTCGCTGGATACAAGTAAGTGCCGACTTATCTTTCATGTAGACAATACAACGGAAAGTAAAACGCTTAACCCATTCGTGACAGAGGTCCATATTTTATGGTTTGGCCTAATATCTTTTAATGCAAAGCCCTAAAAATCATACCAAATACATGAGCAGAAAGAGCAAAAAATTCTACACAAACTGTGCCCATTTTGGATGCATCAATATTCATTGTTTGATGCTGAAAATTTTTGAAAGGAAAATAAGCATTAAAATCCTTAAATTGGCAATGTGATAGAAAGTTTAAAATCACCATTTTCCCCTGCAAATTGGTAACTTTTTGACTTATCATCATAATTTCTGTCAATTTATATTCATTTCTGATACATGACGTTTTATAAATAGAATGTAGCAATAAAATAAAAATGTTGGTGTTGCCAATTTGAAGAATAAAAGCTGATCAAATTAGGCTTTAAATAATTCCTGTCATGAATGGGTTAATTAGCAGGATATGAATATCATAGATGGATATAATTGGCATGTAAATATTCAAAAGCTCTTTCAGGCACTTGCGAATTTATGTTAACCCATTCGTGACAGAGGTCCACATTTTGTGGTTTGGCCTAATATCTTTTGATGCAAAGCCCTAGAAATCACACCAAATACATGAGCAGAAAAAGCAAAAAATTCTACACAAACTGTGCCCATTTTGTTTATGTCAGTATTCGTTGTTTGATGCTGAAAATTTCTTAAAGGAAAATAAGCATTAAAATCCTTAAATTGGCAATGTGATAGAAAGTTTAAAATCACCATTTTCCCCTGCAAATTGGTAACTTTTTGACTTATCATCATAATTTCTGTCAATTTATATTCATTTCTGATACATGACGTTT
The DNA here is from genome assembly GCA_029962745.1 of Echinometra lucunter. Lineage (NCBI taxonomy): Eukaryota > Metazoa > Echinodermata > Echinoidea > Camarodonta > Echinometridae > Echinometra > Echinometra lucunter. The sequence goes on along the minus strand of CM057162.1, from coordinate 26,711,729 downwards.
TATAAATAAAATGTAGCAATAAAATAAAAGTGTTGGTGTTGCCAATTTGGAGAATAAAAGCTGATCAAATTAGGCTTTAAATAATTCCTGTCACAAATGGGTTAATTAGTAGGATATGAATATCATAGATGGATATAATTGGCATGTAAATATTCATAAGCTCTTTCAGGCACTTGCGAATTTATGTTAAAGGGGCTGGAAAGTCGCAAGTCATGGTGTTACAGCAGGTGGCCCAACTCGGGTCATAGTCGGATATCTTAAGAAACGAACACGCAATATTATTGCAACATACGGACGGGCCGGAACGGGCGAACCCGAGCAAAATATTGAAGTATCATGATCGTCAGCCTTCCTGATCGTCTTGCTTTTCACGCTGATATCACTTGCAGTTATTTGTGTGTGTATTCCAGTTACAACAGTCATTCTGCCAAACAAAAGCCAAAGTGAGTAATCTAAGAGCAAGGTACCCAACCCTCACAGAAATTTTATCCCCTGGTCCCAGGTCGTTGTGCAGTTTAACTTGCAATGCAGAGAAAGCGAATGAGTTTCGGCCTACACACTTTGCAACTTTCCATTCCTTTCAATTTAATTCATCTTACTTTCATTTCAGATGAATGGTATTTGATTGGTTTTGTCTCCTTTGTTTTTAGAATCAGGCATTCGCAAATTTCACTTTTTCTCATCGTAATTGTACATCAGCTAAATGATATTTTATTCATTTTTATTTCCTTTGATTTTAGTTTCAGCCATTTGCAAATGTCAGTGTATCTCATCTTATTTAGACACCAAGTGAATGATATTTGATTGGTTTTTATTTTCTTTTCTTTAGTACCTGCTGGTCAGTTGTTTTCCTTAATATGAGTATAATCTCTTCTTGCTGTATTTGTTATTTTATTAGTTCCACAGCTCATCCTTCTTTTAAGAGTTTAGAATAATCGGTGGCGTATCTAAGGGAGGGAGGGGGGCAATGCCCTCGGGTGCCACTTTTAGGGGGCGCAAAAAAAGCAAACAAAAAACAAAACAAAACAAAACAAAAAAAGGTCCTGACCAACCAAAAATTCTAAATTTCATTGATTTTTTTTATTTTGCACCAGATGTTGGAAGGGGGCACAATTTCAGCGCCTTGCCCCTGCGCACCGTTTTCCCTGGATACGGTGCTGAGAATAATCATAATAATAAATGTCTGCCAATACCTGAAATGATTGTTAATTTGTACTGGTACTTCAGTTTTGTATAGGATCAAAGATCAATAATAGGAAACACCTCCATCCTCAGTTGGGTTGTAAAGACCTGTCATATCGTTAGTTTAATGATGATTTAAAGGGTACTTACTGAGTTTTGTGCATATTGATTCAGCTGACGTTAGTAGTTTGCTTAGTAAATATAGAATCTGCTTCACATTTGTAGATTTGTAGACTTAAGGCAGATACTCTGTACGACTTTGTACAGAATATGCACTTTGAATGAGAATGCTGTGGTAGATGTTTCTGTGAGTGGCTTTCCAAAGATTTGCCTGTCATGCAATCGGGGGGGGGGGGGGATGGATGTGGGAAACTGGATTATCAGTGATTCAGTATTTGGTTTTATTGAAAGTTGAACATAATAAAAGAGTAACCATTGACTGACAGTGGTTAAAGAAACTTGCCATTTAACTTTTAGGTTTCATGATTTTCAGCTGCATGGAGTAACATGGTCAGACCAAGAATATAATTTCCTTCCTTTTCTCTTTCTTTTCTTTTGACAGAACAACTATGACCAAGGGTACCGTGTTGGTGAACGGAGAGATTCGTGATCCTCAGCTGTTCAGAAGAATGTCCTGTTACATCATGCAAGATAGCCATCTATTACCACACCTT
>CM057162.1:26670373-26709373 GCA_029962745.1 Echinometra lucunter | reverse complement strand
TGCTGCCACCATGTTAGGCATCTTAGGAAAACACTGTGGTGCAAAAGAACCCATGCGGAAAACAAAATGCAAATATGCAAAAATTAAATGTCTCTTGAGACATAATTGGAAAGAAATTTCAGCCAATATCACTCCACAGCAAGATTGGATAGTACATGTAATTTACAAGGTCTGCAAGCTTGTCAGTCTGTGTTTGAAAATTTTGATTTTCAACAATATTCCATTTTGTGTTCCGGACAAGTTTTTTCGCACCATGGTGTTTTCCTAAGACACCTTACAGTAGCTGGAAATTACACTAATTAGAGCTGTTACTGTGTATGACTATCTCAATTTCTAGCCCCTCTTCCTGCCACCATGTTACAATTATAGCTTGAAATTACACTGACTAGAGCTGATAATGTATATGAATATCTCCTTTCTCAATTTTATCCCCCCCCCCCCCCCGAGTGTTAATAGTCATGTGTAAGATACAGCCTCATGATGATAAATTGCTAATAACTTTCATTTTGTTTATTTTCCATTTCCAACATAATATAAACAGAATGTAAAGTATGCATCGTACAAGGTAAAAAATAAAACTTAACAGGGGATTCATAAATATAAATAGTTCCTGTGTACAAGAGCCTGAAAAAAGGTTGGTAATGGAGATTGTAGATTGTAGATTGCAGCCCCCTATAACTTAACAGTTGTAAAAATAGTTAAACAGTATAAGTAAAAAAAGAAGACACAAACTAGTACAAACAGCGGATATGCATAGCATAAAGTGAGTGAAAGGAAAATGAAGGAAAGGAGAAGATAACTTGGTGACACTGTTATGATACCTTAAATTTGTTGTCCTTAACAGATTATAATGCCTACAGTGTACTGTACTATAGTCTACTGGATGACAGGACAGCCCTCAGACGGTGGAAGATTTACATTGTTCATTGCCATGGCGATATCGACATCAGTAGTAGCACAGTCATTAGGACTGATCATAGGTGCAGGTTTACCATTAGAGGTGAGACATTGGATTTTATATAACACCTTAATAGATCCCTGTCATTTGATTGGTTGTTTGATATTGATCATTTGTCCCATTGCACTATGACGTCAGCATTCGTGCAATTGTGGCTCCATTTACCGTGCAATCTTGGATCCATACGATTTGCTCCATTGCACGAACGCCGAGAGACCGGCACACTACGTACGTAAAACGCTTGCGTTTGCAGTGAACAGCGCGCTAACGAGCGTGTAGTGCTATTGATTTATTGCGATTTGATCAATTTTTAGGTGTCATATAAAACAAATAATGAATGTTTTTTTCATTCGTGCAATGGACAGAATATATTACATTCGGTGAAAGATAAAAATTATTGATCCGTTCAACGAGGCGCAGCCGAGTTGAATGGATCATTTCATCTTTCACCTCATGAAATATTCTGTCCATTGCACTCATAAACATTCATTATTTGTATATCATTCCATCTAAACATTGACTCTGATCACTTTCCTTTTGCCAGTATTACATATTTAGGTGTAATACATATACTCAGGAAATGCATATTTAGGTGTAAGGCTCGGCACACACTGCACGATCCGACTGCGACCCCTTTTCGAACAAATTGCATTTTGCATTTGACATGAAAGTTCAGACAAGTAAAATGATCTTTTATGAAGTTCAGAATAATGACAGGAATACTTAAATAAAAATTTTAGTAAACAGCAAGCCTTTCAGTCAGAGTAAAGGCCCAATCGGCTTCAAATGTAGACATTTGCAGGGCTGCCATGACGTCAGTACGATTCAGAATTGACTACTCTTTTATTCTTACAAGTAGACTTGCAGTAGCCAGGAATTTCGATTTTAGTATTCGTAGGACTATTTGGAACTGGGATCATTAAGATTACACACGTTCGAATGGTCATATCAAATGCTATAACAAATTTTTCAAAAATCGGATCGCAGACAGATCGTATAGTATGGGCTTAATACATAGTCAGGTGATGCATAGTTAGGTGTAATACATATTTAAGTGTAATACTTATGTAGGTGTACAACATATTTAGGTGTTATACAATAGGTGTATTGCATATTTAGGTGTTATCCATATTTAGGTTTAAGATATAGTTTAAGTGTAATATACATTTAGGTGTAATAGGTATCTAGTTGTAAGACATATTTTGATGTAATACATATTTAGGTGTTATGTATATTTAGGTGTAATATGAATTCAGGTGTAATACATACATGTTATACATATTTGAATGTATTTAGATGTAATTCATATTAGTTGTAATGCATGGTGTAATGCAAAATACAGGGTTAAAATCAAGACTTTTCTCATCATATCCTGCCACAGCACTTTTGAACTGTTTTGTCAACATCCGCATAGAAACCTTTCTTTGTGGGTTTATTCATGATTTTGCATTGCATGAATTGTAATGTAAAATCTAGAAATAGTGGTTTGAAAAGAAATGGGCTCTTACTGTTTTCATGTTTTTCATCATCATTTTTGATCATCACCATTTATTTTAGATTTTTTTCGTTTTTCTCCTACCCCTCCTTCTGATCTGAACCATTTTCACCTCCAAATCCCTGTTGCCCCCCAACAATTCTCCCCTACCTTCCAATTACACCCTCCTCCCACTGTCTTTCTCTATCCTCTACTCAAAATCAACCTACCCTTATCAAATCAACCTTTACCCCTATCATATCTAACTTTACCCTTATCAAATCAACCTTTACCCCTATCATATCTAACTTTACCCCTATCAAATCTACCTTCACCCCTACCCCGATCAAATCTGCCTGAACCCCTATTAACTCTTCTTTTGGTCTGACCAACCTCTTCCTTATCTTCCAACAAATCTCTGGCTCATTTGATAACTTCTCTCTTACCCCCTCCCCTCCCCCCCCCAACAACTTTCCAATTTCCTCCAACAAATCTCCCCCTTTCCCCGATCAACTGTCTCCTTGCCCTACCGACTTCATCCTTCTCACTATCAACTCTTCCCTTGCTCCCTACCTTCTTTTTCCTTTCCCTCCACCAACTCTCCTTTTACCCTACCCACTCTCCTTCCAATCCATCAACTCTCACTGTACCTACTAACTCTGTCTTCTGCCCATCAACTCTCTACCCCATCAACTCTCCCTGTACCCTACTAACTCTGTCTTCTGCCCGTCAACTCTCCCTATACCCTACCACCTCTACCTTCACCCTATCAACTCTCTGTTTACCCTGCCACCTCTACCTTTACCCTATCAACTCTATGTTTACCCTACCAACTCTACGTTTACCCCACCAACACTCCGTTTACCCTACCAACTCTACCTTTACCCCATCAACTCTTCCTGTACCCTACCACCTCTACCTTCACCCTGTCAACTCTCTGTTTACCCTACCAACTCTACCTTGACACCACCAACTCTCCGTTTACCCTACCAACTCTCTCTTTACCTCATCAACTCTTCCTGTACCCTACCACCTCTACCTTCACCCTATCAACACTCTGTTTACCCTACCAACTCTACCTTGACCCCACCAACTCTCCGTTTACCCTACTAACTCTCTCTTTACCTCATCAACTCTCCCTGTACCCTACCAACTCTCCCTTCACCCCACTAACTCTACCTCCACCCCACAAACTCTTCCTTTACCCCAGCAAAATCTCTACTTCATCAACTCTTCCTTTACGCCCCTCCAACTCTTCACTTGCATCCGACCACACCCCAAACCAGGTGGCTGTTTTTGTAGGTCCCGTATCTAGCATCCCCATCCTGCTCTTCTCTGGTTTCTTCGTCAAGCTGGAAAGCATCCCAAAATACCTCCGCTGGATGAGCTATGGCTCCTTCGTCCGCTATTCCTACGAGGGCGTCATGATCTCGGTCTATGGTGACGACAGGGGACCCATCCCCTGCAAGAGTGAAGACCCTTGCATATTCCAAAATGCTCAGGATATCCTGGATGAGCTAGATATCGGCTCAGACAACATGAAACTGGACTTTGGAGTCCTGGCAGTGTTCTTTGTTGCTCTCCGTGTCATATGTTATGGCATATTAAGAATGAAGGTTAAAAGACTCTTTTAACTAATTTTCATCTCTATCTGTTTCCTTTTCATAGATATAATGGATTTATATTATGCTTAAGCCTTTAAAAGGAAACTATTCCATGATTCATATATTTATGTCATTGCATTTCTAAATTCTATTTCATATTTATGCTGAAAATATTTTTGCCAGATTGTAATGATGTGTTACCTTAATCCCAATTGCGTTATTGCAACTTTTCTCTACAAAATCTCAGGATTTCAACAAGGAAAACTTTGCTGAATTATCAATTTTGAATCTTTTTGCATATGCAGAGCTGCATATTTAGAATATATAATTATTTTGACCACATTTTGTAACCATTCCTTAATTCCTGATGAATTTTATAAGCATTTTTTCTGTAAAAAAGATGAAAACAATAACAAACTCAGGCATACGACAATGGACAATGACTGGATCAATATTTATTATCTCTTTCTGAACCTTGACCTATGACATCACAGTAGGGATCTGGTAATCCTTGTTATATTTAGGTTACAGGTATTTTACTCCAATCCTGAAATGGCTGATTTTTTTTCCCCGTTTGAAATCATGATTAGAGTTGAGGTATTGTGTATAAACCATTCCATACATCCCTATGACTAAAAGCAGAAGATCTCAGGCCTTCTAATATGTGTGTTTATACTCATGAATCGCTTATTCTAACCTCACTCATCAAAGTTAAGATTCACCTTTCTTATTCATTTTACTCACGACATGGCTGAATTTTTGTTCCTTTGACGTTGCAAGTTGAGATCCATGCAAGTGTAACATCCCTATCTTTAATATATCAAGATGTGTACACAATTGTTCTTGATCACAGCTATTTGTTAATTCTTACTGGTCATTTATTTACACGTAGGAACAAAAATCATGGTTTCCACATGTCATGTGTGAGCAAACCTTCATAAGACTTAAGTTTGTTAATGATTCAAATGAGGGGAAGGATCAATTGACCAGTCTGCATCATACTATACCCCAGATATTGTGAAAGCTATGTTAAACTTGGTTTTTAGATAAAACCAGTAGGCTTTTCATATCACAGCAAATGAGTATGCAGCTTTTATTTTGCTTATGCACATACTGTAATGCTTTCTAAGACCAATAGGATTTTTATATGATGGATGTATACACTCAGACCAAGAGGCTTTTATTGCTGAAATTGTTATGCTTGTGTTTGTGTTTGTTAGTTTTTCTGACATGCTATGTGCAATGCTGCTCTTTGTATATCACTGGAGAACTCTTGTGAGGAGAATTCTTAACTATTAGCCAAGAGTTTCACCTCATAGTCAAATTTGTGCAGAACTTTTTATCCAGAATACTATGACTTGCTTGTGATGTATGCACCATAGGAGCAGAAAATTGCTTGTAGAATTCCTCTCAAACTACATCATATGTTACAGCATTCTTAATGAATGCTTTTAACAAAGATAACTCATTTTTAAAAAAATGACAAATGCATTCATTTGCTGAATCTGATAAAGTCATCTTCAAATGGGGATTTAGGAAGAAATAATCTATTTTTTGATTCGTCCTCTCTATTAAAATTCATTTCACACTCTTTATCTTTTACTATTTATTAATTTGGTTTGCAGCAGAAGATACTTTATGAGTATGACAGATTTTCTGCAAATGGCTTCTGTCTGAACCACTGTACAGAGCCTAAATTTAGTTCTTTTATGTGCAGTTCATGACATTTATTTTGTCCAAATGAGATGCTCATATTGGCAGTTTTTGCATAGTGCCCTCTCTGGACAACGTGATGATTTTTATAAGTCTTGCCGCTGCTAGTAAGATAACTACCTTTTTAATGGCTTTTTGCTAATGGGTTTAGCTTATTCAACTCATTTTTGGTTACAGATCAAACTGCTAACTTTGACCAGATTTGGTTGTAGCATATATTTCATACATTTTACATGCAAAAATAATCTGTTACAGTTACCTATTTGTTTCATATTTCTTTTACCAAAGCAGCCAAAGAGCTAATGAGAACACTAGACTGTTGAATTATTCAGAGTTATTTCCAGAGCTGTATAGTGCCCTCTATGTGAACAGTCATTAGAGTCCTAAATTGCTTTGTGATTTCTATCACTCTTGCCAATGCCATATGAGCTACATGTAGTTAAAAGGAAATAGTGTAACTTACAAACTTCTTCAGGGTTGTTTTCAGAGTTGATGTGTGCTGTGTTTGCAGTCACTTGCTTGGTAAATGCTAGATATGTGCGATTAGTTTGAGTTGGATTATTCTTGCCATTAAAAAAGGAAAAAGGAATAAGAAACTAGGAGAGTATTCTCAGTTAGCACCCTCCCTTTTGGACAGTCAATTACAGGATCAAACACACTGTATGTGCAGTATGATTTGAACTCTTGCCACTGTTCGATAAGCATCCAAATTATTTTGTCTCTGCTGTTTTATAACTTATAGCTGTTTAAGTCAGGTCTGATTTTTCTAAGACTATTAGTACAGATATGTATGTGTCCTGTATTCGTAGATATGAAATGAATATGAAATCTTAAATTGTAGTATTGCATTGTTCATGCTCTACAGATTGAAATGAAATGAACATGTCACATGAATTTCCCAACTGAAAAAATGTGGCAGGACACGTGGCCTAAACTTTACTGTCACCAGAACACGTACACAAATACATGTACGTGATATTAGCTCAGTGAGTGACCTTATTTGCAGAATATGAGATTGATATGAATCGTCTGATATTGATCAGGCGCAATTGAAACCAGGTGTGCCTAGATGCTTTTATCGGTAGATCTCTCTGAACTAAATGAGGCTATTATTAATCTCTGACAGCTGGTTAATACTTAACTTTTGGTTTCAGATATCTTGAACATTGTTAATATCAACATTTCATTTACCAATTATGTCATTGGGAGAGTCACTTGTTTGCCGTGCATGCCGATCGATAATAATAATAGTGATACCCAATTAAGCCATGTGGTTGAGACTTCTCATGGGGAATTCAACACGCTGTGGTTGTTTAGCTGGTAACAGGTGTTGTTACTCAGTGAAATGACCTTCACTTTCATGACGGATGGCTCTTACATGATGCAGTATCCTACAGCTATCAGTACATGAGGAGAAATGTCATCTACATAGATATCCCAAACCTGAACATTCCATGGGCAAGAGTACCTCCCCTGGACAGTTTCATTTTCTCTGAGACTTCTACCTTACTTCTCTTCGGGGGAGACGCTACAAGGGAGGTGGGGGAGGGGGCGAATCCCCCCCCCCCATGATTTTTCAAGTGCTAAAAAAAAAAAAGGAGAGAAAAGAAGAAAAAAGAGGAGGCAGAAGAAAGAAGAGGGTGGGAAGAGAGAGGCCTGGGGCTAGCAACTATACAATACCCCCATTTGTTCATTTAAAATGTCGATAAATTCACCTAGTTGTCATCTTGCACTCCCCTATCAAAATACCCTGGTGCCGCCCCTGCTTGTCTTCATGTTTGCTTGCTTCTGTCTCCCTGTCCTTCACTTGCTTTTGTTCTTGTTCTTTTTTTTCATTCTCTTCCTTTTTTTTGCCATTTGATGGGGGATGGTTCTCCTTAAGATATACCTGCCAACTGTCCCAGTTTAACAGGGACAGTCCCGATTTTGTAGAAAAGGAAAGAGCAATTTTCACCCATCACGATACTGTGTCCATATATTTGTTAAAGTTCTTTATATAGTAATGTATCAGAAATTCAGGAATGTCCTTATTTTTGACAGTTTTTTAATCCCTTGTCCTTCTTTCTTCACTTGCACTGCAGGGATGGTAGATCTGTTAAGATATGCTGCTCTTCGTAGGAGGGCTCTTTTTTTGCTTATCTTCATGTTCAATTTTCCTCTTTTCCTTTTTTCTTTCTCAAGCTTTTAATTTTCTTTTTTTTCTCTGTTTTTTTTTTATGGGAGGGAATGGGCATTTCATGAGCAGGAGGGTACATTAGGGTTCTGCCACAGTGGACTTCATTACTTATTTTTTCTTGTGGGGTATAGTGAATAAACATTAATGATGGAAAACAGAACAGAATAGCACCTGTGCACATATGGACTGGAACATGTAAATTTACTTCCCTGTTGTTGACTTGAATTGTTATTCCAAGGAATAGCAGAATAATGGGAAAAGTGCTACACTCTCTTGCAAATTCACACCTTCCCCTTTTTCCCAATCAACAAAATAGAAATATGGCAAAATACTGGCATCAAGGAGATGCGCATGTGTGTGTGCTCCGACCAATGTCCTGTTGACACTCGCAAAGGGCTTCCTTTTGTAAACAATATGGGGTTAGGGTTGAGGGTGCAACCATTTTTAACCTGAGATTTAAAATTTAGGGTTAAGGTTAAGTTAAGTGTTTCGACAAAGGGTGAAATTTGGTGTTTCGCAAGTGTGAAGACATGATGCAAAGCAAAGCATCATGTCACTCCTTTTAATCTGTTAATTTGATCATATTATTGTGCTGATTGGCACTTGCGGCTCAACTCCTTTAGTGCCAGTCGGCACTGGTGGCAAATGAAGGGTTGCACAAGGGTTGAAATTAGGTGTTTGGAAAGAGTGGGAAATGCCGATGAGGGACGTGTGATACAAATGTGCAAAATGAATGAACTGTATAATCATCCCCTGGAGTGGATTATCATTCTAAACTTGGTAATGCACAGTGGGCATTGTATTTGTTTCATCTGTTCATATTATTGTGCTGATCGGCACCCATGGCACACCTGCCATTGTGTTGGCACTCGGGGGGAAACCGAAAGGCTAAACAAGTGCGATAGTTTGCTTGTATTTTACCATCAGAGTCATTGAGGAGATCATCTGAGAAGTGACATGCTCAAATAATGTAATGATAGAATGATACTGCAAGATAGTGTTGTTTCTTTGGAGCAAGAAGGGCATTAGGTCTCTATAAAATGATATGAGTTAACGCCCTCCTGGCTCCAAACAGACCATATGTATAATTAATGATAGACTATATTTGTTTACCTGAGAAGTGACATGCTCAAATAATGTGATGATAGAATGATACTGCAAGATAGTGTTGTTTCTTTGGAGCAAGAAGGGCATTAGGTCTCTATAAAATGATATGAGTTAATGCCCTCCTGGCTCCAAACAGACAATATGTATAATTAATGATAGACTATGTTTGTTTACCTGAGACATACACTTCAAATGGTTAAAACAAGAGAGACCATGATAGTGTGATTGAGACAAAGTCCAGTGGTTTACCAGATAGTTTTCTATTGTTTTGACATGACTAGATTACAGCAGGAGAATAGCATATTCATATAGTTTGTTAATATATTGTCATTCCATAAGACTATACTATCGGACACATTTTGCAACCCTCCCTTTTTTTTCTGGACTAACATGAGATATTAGCTAACGATAAAATATTGAAACAAATTGTAAATTCCTAATATTAAATAATTCTCTTTTTACTAGGGAGACAGATACAAAACATTATTGTATCTATTTTTAAAAAAATTCTTTTGACATGGTTGTGAGGCATAGAAGGGCTAATGGCAAAACTGAAAATTTCACCTTCCATTGGAGTTTCTTGTGTAGAGCAAGATTTATATTTAAACTTGTGTCATGTCAAACATACACGTATCTGACCAATTATTTTTCTTCAGAACTTATTCCAAATATCTTTGTGAGAGCTGGTCTCTCACCTACAGAAATGAATATCCTCAATCTCGATCTTAATATATTTTTGTACTGTTTAGCCAAGCTTTACATCCAGCAATGCGTATGAATTTTGTATGCAAAGCAGTGTAAATGCATTTTCTAGATCACATGGGTGATGTGTTCGCATGTCAAGTAGAATGAACTACTATTATATAGTTATAATTTATATAAAAAAGTTGTCTTTTGACCAGCTTGCAGCTTTATAGTTAATATATTTTGCATTGTATTGATGCATGTAGTTTGCATTCCTATTTGTGCAATTCTGTCTTTGCAATCACTTGCACAGTCCTGAACGAAAAATACCCCCATGCCTTTAAAAAGAAAAATATGTTACAGAGTGGGGAAAATTGCATACATACATACTCACAAAACCTTGTTATGATTTTTTATCTGCCAACATGTTTTTTAAATTTCCTAAATTTGTCTATTATCAAGTTTTGTACATGTGGTAAGGTGAAGATGTCATTTCATTTTTTTAATCCCAAATTTGTAAATCTGTTTGAAGAGGCTTGAGATTTTCATAGTGAATATAACTATTTAGTATTCATTTTCGCTCTAAAATGTTATGCTTGCCAAATTGAGTACAAACCAAAGGTGCTGTCATACGGTTAAACAGGGAACAAAGTATTTTATTTTAGATTTCAGTTTTTGTAAAAGTATGTTTTATCGTTTAAAGTGTTATTTTTGAACTTTTGTGTTATCTTTGTATTAGTCGGTTTGAATCATGACAGTTTATTGACAGTATGAAGATCGTTTTGATACATCAGTGAATGAAAGCCCAACATTCGTTGATCTAAGCTTTTTTATGTTTAAAGTGAGTTTGAATTGATTAAACAGCACTTTTGCCTCAAAAGAATTTTTTTTTCATAAAAGTAAGGTTTTATCATTTCTGCTGGTGATTTATTTCATTACTTCTGGAGTTAAATCATGACTTATTAACAACAATGTGTTATATCTCTGATACACTAGAGTGTGTAGGGGTCTGTGTGTTACCTTGGTGGGAATGGTGTGTCCTAGCTTGCTGCTTGGCTGCTGAAAGTGAAGTGCAGTCTACTGGAACATGTGGTATTCATCATGTAGTAGTAATGTAATGCAGGTGCATACATGTACATCTATTGTTCAATTGCCACTGGTACATGTATTTGCATAACAGTTAAGTTCTGAGCTAGTTGCTCTGTGCCAGCTGGCATGTCTATTGTGTTCTACATTTATTTACATAACATAATGCATTATCATTTTTGAATAATAATAATACCAAAATAACCATGATACACCAGTGAAAGAAAATCTCTCATTTTTTCAAGCTACGCTTTATGTTTTTTACGTAAGTTGAAATTCATTAAACATTAAAATTGATTAAACTTTTTTCATTCTATTTTCAAAAATATGAGAATGCCCCAAACACATTTCACCTTAGTTTCATACCTATACCCTATATTTATTTTGAAAATGTTAGGTAGTCCCTACTTTTAAATCATTTTCTTTTAATAAAAAAAAAATATATATATATATAATATCACTGTAGGCTCTGTTACTTTTGTCTTTTTGTATGGGTAATCATTAGAAATGTTTTGATAAGGGGTTTTCCTCAAAAGTGCATTTGATTTGGCAATTACTGCATGTAGCAGCCTTCATTTTTATTTTCATGTGGGTCCTAAAAGCTTCTCTTGGTCCATAAAAGCTTTCCATGGAGGTATTCAGTGATGGAGTTGAGGCCTGCAGAGTCGAGGCCGGCAGTTCCGAGTCACGAGGCCGATGGATGAAAATTTCTCCCATAGACTTTAAACATGTGACTTGAACTGAAGCCAAGGCCAAGGCTGGCAAAATTTGGCCTCGGGGCCGGCCTCGACTCCTTCCCTGGAGGTATTGCTTACATATGTATGCAGAGTGTGGTGCTTAGAACATAAACAGATAAATCAAGTAATACAGCATTTGCTGGAGCATAAGGGAACATCATCCTAAGGGAGTGAATCTCTGTCATGATCATCCCACATTAACCCGTTCAGCCTGATTTGATTTTGGTATAACACACATTTTCCATAGACCCCAGCCTGAGTAATCTCAGGCATAGGGTTCTACAGGTTAAAGGCTCTGTGATTCATGACTAACACATAGACAATGAAATGTCATCTATACATCTTGTGTTACCACTCCATAATCTACTATGATGACAGATGGGCTGATTCATCATGTTCATTTGATAATTATGTGCTTTCCATTCCTCCAGTATTGCATTTTAAGGTGTATATATCAACCTTAGCTCCCTTCCCTTTTTATGTAACATTCACAATGAATCCCCATAAGTCTGTGATCTGGGGGGTGTTTCACAAAGACTAAGATTGACTCAAATCGCTCTTAACTATGGCGGGCCATTCATGCCACTGTTTGCTATCACCATCGGTCTCTCAAGGAATGCGCAAATCCTTGTCACAAATTTGAGGAATTTACATTTTTTGTTTTCTTCATGAATAAAAAATTGTCAATTCTGCAGATTTGTGACCATGATTTGCAAATCCTTTGAGAGATCCATGGTGAAAGAAAACAAGTGCATGAATGGCCAGCCATAGTTAAGTGCGATTTAAGTCAATCTTAGTCTTTGTGAAGCACCCCTCTGAAGTACTCTATTTCACAGATGATATGATCTACCTCATTGTTTGGGGGACATTTGTATTGAAGCATATGGTGAATGCATTGTGCAATTCACTGTAGATGTCCCAATTTATGAAATTGTATTTCTAATCTAAGTTGTAATGATATATTATTGTATAGTTATGGGTGGGGGGGGGGGCGAAATTGTACAAAATTACATGCCCTGTCATTATTTAAGCAAACAGTCAAATCATTCTTTGTCAGATGAGGGAAATGATCAGATAATCATCTGGCAATGTTACACATTCTGCAGGACAAAACTGAAGGAGAAAGGAGATCAAAATATGTAACAGGATGCATGAAGTAGAAGCATGTGATATTATCATGAGAACATTGCATTTTCCCTTTTCGTAACCACTTGGAAACCACTTAATTATGTAACAAGTGATTGCAAAGATATTGAGCCCGATTGGTCATTGATGTTGATGATGGGTATAATAAGTTCCAGTCACTTGTAGATTGTTAGTTATTTTTTTACAACGGAAGTTTTTCACTCTTACATTCTGTCTAGTACATGTATATTACTATAACATGGCTGTATAAATTATTATTCTAAAGATGTAATATTATTACCTTCTCTGTCAGTTTAATGTAGTGAATTGCACTATTTTTAAAAGTCAAACTTTTTATGCAAAGTGTCTGCCTAGTATTTATTTCTGTATATTGATTGAGCTATTTTTATATCCTAGCAATTGTTTCAGCGGTGTATGAAAATAATCAATTTTTATGAGGTGACATATTTATGTATTCACTGTACATAATCTGACTATGTTTTGAGAGAAAAATGTGAAAAGTAAAGATTACCAAAATGTCTCTTTTTCTTGAATTAGTGTGCTTTTGCTGCCGTTGAGAGTGATTATACTATTCATTTACAGACTAGCTTTGTTAAATGAGGACCACAGAACTATGGTACTATTTATTTGAGATATTGGATGTGCTAAAATCTAGTATTAGCTTTTGGATATCACCAAAGAACTCTTTTACTTCAGGCCACGTTCTGTGAGTCATGATTCTTGTTTGGGACCATTTAATGTCAAAGTGTGATATTGGAGGTACTTATATATCCTCTGTTTCTATTCTCTATCTTCCCTTTGAACCTATAAAAATGAAGGAATGTTTGCAGTATTAGGTTACAGTGTATTCTTTGTTTGGGATATAAATATGATATTTACCGATTTATGAATTAAGCATATTGCATTCTTGTATTGATTTCGTAAAGTCAACATTTTATTAGGCATTTTTACAATAAGACTGGTTCATCTCTATACTGTATCCCTGTAGAATTCAAAATTGTAAACATTCTTAAAGTAGTTTAAATGCTGAATCCACTTTAATTATGGGTGCAGGATGAATTTTCCTTTTGTGAAGAGGGTATTGCATGTAATCTTTTTCTGGACACAACATTGTTCTTCAATGAAAGTTCTTATATTGATTAGATAAATAGAGATAAATAATCGATATAACCCTTGTATTATGAAGATTTGATATTAAATGAGACAATCTTTTAAATGTATTTTATTAATTACACCTATCTTATAAGATGTTACAAAAAATTTCCTTGTGTGAATATATGGCTATGAGAATTCAAATGATAAGTATAAGTTTTCATTATAACAGAAGATACGTACCTAGGTAGTTAGTAGCCTATATCTTGTGTGATATACCGCATGTCCAGATTCTAAGCCTCTGATTGGTCAGATTTGCAAGCATAAAATTCGCTACAGACTGCCGGGCAGTATAGCGAAAATATTAGCAGGGCATAAAAATTCTACTTGCGGGTGCAAAATACTAGCAGGTGCAGCTAAATGCCCTTTTGGACCCCCCCCCCCCCCCCCCCCCCCATCACGGTGAACCTTAAGACCTGGTAACATAAAGCGGTAAACTCCCGCGGTTTTTGTTTGTTTGTTTGTTCGTTTGTTTTCTACGCGCAAATGGATGTTACACGTCCTCAAATAAATAAATAAATAAATAAATAAATAAATAAATAACATGGAGGTTTACCGCGGGGGCATATTTTTGGCTTCTAGCGGCAAAAAAGAAAGAAAGATGTGGACCAGTCAAATTCCTAGAAAGTTAGTGAAAAATATGACGTAACGAGTTTATGCAACTGTTAGCAGAACTCACTTTTATTTGGAGTTGACTCGTGAATGTGCGTCTCGTAATCATTACGACTGGTACGGTTACCGCACCATAATATGTGAACACTGAAAAAGAAAATCTTTTTATCTTTTATCTTATCTTCACTATGTTAATTGTCATAAATTTTAAAGGCGTACTTATGATTGGTTTGAACTGCGCAAATGACCAGCACGCAAGACAAAAGTGCGTGATGTGAGCCAATGATGTAAGCTAATTCTGATTGCTATGGCAATTAAAATAAGATAAAAGATAAAACAATTGTCAGAATACCGGCCCTGGGGTTTGCCGCTTGCTATCAACTCTACAAAATTTCGACAGGCATATTTCTGTCTAAATATTCCTTTTCGGGAATGCGAACGCGGGATAGTATGGTATATAAAGCAAATATTGACTACGTATTTTTCAGGTCATGGTTAAAACTAGCTCCTCGGTGAACTCAGGCTTCACCGTGCCTCCGGGATTTGAAGTCCGGAGCAATCCGCCCCGAACAAATTTCCTAGAGTAATTATCGCCTGAGCAATTACCGGAGATATTTCATTAGTTATTTGAACTGTTTTAATACGCAGATTGATGCTTTTGTTGTAGAATATGTTTGAACAGTGACATATTCAGGTCACTGCTAACTTAAGATTTTGGTTACAGAAACAAAAATGCATTTATTTTGAATCTGAATCACAACTCACTTGGAAAGTGAGGATATTTATTATTGCAAATTATTAACTTCGCGACTTCCAAGTGTAGAAAATTGTTGTGAAGTACATTAAAGACCCTTCAAAGGAGATTGTGCATGATGGGAAATTAAGACGCAAAGACATTTTCCATATCCTGTTAGAAGATAGCGCTATACCTAGGAGGTTCACTTTAAGGCAACCTAAAGAAAGTAATCAACATTCCCATAGATATGATATAGTATGAGAGTTTTAAAAATTTGTGTTCTAATAATCTATAGTTTGTGCAGCTTTAAACAGAAAACCATAGTGTGTGAGTAAGAAAAAAGCAGTATATATAAACGTCATTTTTCCAACTCATTTGTGATCTTGTGTTTTATGAATGATTGAATTGTTTTGATTTTTTGATTTGTTAACTATTAATTATTTTGGTAGACATAATGTGTATGTGAGTTGTTATAATTACTTGATTCATTTTGTGTCGATATTTATGTTAGGATTCAACACTGTATTTTTATGTCACCAATGTCCTATGGATGAAAAAGTTTGAATTGTTCTTTAATGTATCATCTTGGTTATGGTTTTGGTTATGGTTTTGGAATTTCGTAGCCAGTGCGTCAGGAGTAACATGTCTAAGAAGTGGAAAATACGACGCACAAGTATTGGCACTCACATGGCATGCAGAGTTGTTTCGTTCGGAGCGGTATAAGCTTTACTCTTCATTGCTGCGCATTATGTATAATTTGCACTTGATCACTTCTGAAGATTTAGATGTTGCATTGATGGACGAACTCTCACTCGCGCTGATGATTTTGTTGATATGTCGATATCTCATTCTAGAATAAACGTTACGTCTTTGATGCGCGTCAGAGCTTGATTGCATAGTGTACAAGTCTTCTTTCCGCAATTATTGCTGCACGTGGAATTTCAATATTGACGTAAGACAGCGTCAGTGGCTGGCGGTCTTTGTCGCACGCAGAATTGCCATGGTACCAAAAGCGAGTAAGAAATAAGCAATCCACGCGTTTTACAGCGCATGTATTAAGGTGCTTTCACACATGATGCGGCAGTGTGTTAACACACTGTCGCGCCACACTTTTTTTGTTTTCACGCATGATGGGACTTTGTGTCAACACATATGCTATTAAACGCGCATTAACGCGTCAACTCTCAATAAGAGAGCATATTGTCAAAAGTTGTGCAAACAATCTCATGGCAACAATTTTTGCGCTAACTTTTTAGGAATTTTATTGGTGCGCATTTTGTGGTATGAGGCAGCAAGCAGAAATGTGTCCTGCCTTTTGCTTGTACACAAAAAGTGTGTGCACACACTGTGTTAACCTGGTGTTAACACATTCGCATCATGTGTGAAAACACCTTTATTAGGGAGCTTTAGATACGCGACGCGAGTCCTGTGATGCGGAATCTTGGCAAAAATGTTGTTATACGCATGCGCGAGACAGATGTTTCCGGGCCATCCTGCGTCCTATTTTTCACGACGGTTCTGGGTGCAGTTTACCGTCCTCACCATTTCGCGACGCGAAACCTTTTTTGACCCTTTTTTATGACGTAACAATGGTTCACATTTGAGCCGCGCACTTTGTCTGATTATTAGTCTATGGATTAACCAGTCAGACCGCAACAATTTGCGTATATTCTCGTTCCCTGAAAACTGAATTTCGTGCTCGCGAGATTTCACGAGAGTTTTAGACATATGTGCAAGGGATCAGAAATTTTTTTCTGAATCGAGGACACTGCTAAATCTTTTCAATCAATATAGTTGTCCTTCTCATTGACATTTTGCTCTTTAGTTTGATATAAAGGTTTACTGTTTTTGTTATGATTTAGATACTTTATATCTAGTTCAAATTTGATGAAATTTTGGTTATTTTTTAGGCTCATTTTACCCCTTGTTTACTTCGTCCTCGCTCCTGACCCAATTTAAGTATTAAAATATAAGTGAAGTAGATGATAGTGGAGCTTGATATTTGGCACTGACGGTGAATTAAAAACTCATTTGCAGCAAACTGTATTAGAGGAAGAAAAAGGTTCATGTAAGCCAATTTTTGTGGAGAAAACCACTCGAGCGGTAATCGCGCAAGCTTAAGCCCGGGTGCAACGGCCTGGCATGCTGGTTGTGCGCCGCTGCCGTTTGAACTGCCTAGCTGAGGCGCTGTGGTGACGTCACGATGACGAGTGCCAAGCCTGAAAATCAGGGATGCGCGTGATGTGATTGCGGAACAAGCATAGTCCTTGGACCAATCACGTTGCGCCATTCAGTAAAATGTTTAATTTGCTCGAGAAAAAGCTGTATCAGCTTGATTTTGCCTCGCTCCTGACCCGATTAATAGCTAAATCATCGGAATTTCAGTGAGATCTGGAAGAGTATCATATCGCACTTCTATTGAGCTAAAAAAAATGCTTTGCAGCAAAATACATTTCCAATATTTTTCACTCTGTTTTATCTATCTTACGGATTTTATTTACTTCATGAATGGCTTATTCATTTAAAAAAGTTTTCTTGATGAAAAAGTTAGAGTGTAAGTTAAAATGGGAAGAATTATTATTCTTCAATTTGGAATTGAAATCGTCAAAATCCGTAAGGAGATAGCGAAGTAATTGGCAGTTTTTCCACCACGTCCTTCTGCTCATGAATATTCATAAATTGCATTTGGACTTGCATACGACTTTAGTAAAATAAGCGCTTTTGCAACGCGTGGTGGTCTGACTGTAACTGCGTCTTCCCGAAATCTAAAGCCACTTTGCAGCACGACGCGAGGAATGAGGAGAACGCAAGCCAACCCAGGAAGATTCCGCGTCATGGGACTCGCGTTGCTTATCTAAAGCTCGCTACTTTCAGAGCTACCGCGCGAGAATCGTCACCTTGGTTGCGATTATTGAATTGAATCATATTACTTGCGTTAAACGATTGCGTGAATTCGATTAGCCCATACGCCATTCACCTCAGTATGCATGTGCTGTTCACTTTGCAATATCCCTACCCCTTTACGTGTTGCTCTCATGATGATGAGTCAATCTCAGTCGTTGACGCAGTCGTACGTTAGGCGAATGACGCAGTTGGCATGAAATTTGATGGAGTTGGCGTGGCATGGTGGATCATTCACTTAACTCTCAATCAAAGGGTTGATGGTTCTTATCCCTGCCCAGCACTGGCATGCTTTGGGCAAGTCATTTATCCACGTTTTGCACTCTCCACCCATGGTGCTAGTAGGACCCAATATGCAGCCCCATGAGCGTCACGGCGCTAGAAGCCGCCATGTTATTATTAATTACGTCATGATTTTTCTCTGTTTTTAACGTTGTAGACTGTATAGGTCTGGCCGTTTGAGAGCGCCCTTTGAATTAGATCTGTCAATTTGTCATTTATCAATGGTTCTTTGTTTATTTACGTTGATCTGTAAGTGATTATGAAACTTGGATAGATATATATTGCACTGCTGTGTTAATATCAATAAATACCGTACAATGATGTACAAGAAATCCACAATTTATTTACGGGCATTCCGTTTTGTCGTTACCATGATATAAAGAGTACATATTTTTCCCTTCTCGTCGTGTATCCTTGTGAAATGTTAGTAAAATACATGTATGTATATATAAGAAAAACCCTTCAAGTTCTATTTTGTAAGGTCTGGAAAAGAGAGAGAGAGAGAGAGACAGAGAGATAAATAGAATGAAGGGGAAGGCCAAAAGAAAGATTAGGCAGGGAAGGGAAAAGGATAGAGATACTTTAACTGAATTGAAGAGGTTTTTATTAGGCTGGATTATATAAATGTACAAAACTGAATAAAAGCACCAAATTTGGACATAAAATCGCCCACCCAAGGTATAGCACAATAACGCGTGACCCATGCAGTGCAACATCTTGGGCAAAGGTTTAGACTGAACATCTGTCCATGTAAAACGTAATAATCAGATTACAACAGATCTCCCACGTGCAAACAAGTACAATGAAGCGAACATAAAGTAACTTTGACATCAAATAATACGTCAACCAAATTATGATGTTCTGTAATTAATCGCTTATACCTTTTAAATGTGTTTACTAATATCAGTGTATCCTAAAATGAGTGGAAATTGGGACTCCATGCATGTTGCATACTTTGTCTTACAAAAAATGAGTAGGATAACGTTTTTTCATGTGTCATGCACGTAATAAACTCAGATATATTTTTGCTCATCCCTGTCGCTAGTAAATTATAGATGGTGCCACCGATAAAGCACAGTGTGCGTATTAAACCTTTTTTGAAAGAACACAATTCGCATATGCAGGTGTAGTTGTAGTAAAAGCACTGCGATATCTTCGTTTTAATGCGGATCAGATTATTTTGCAGTGGTTTAATACATGTACTGAGTCTAATATATTCTTTAGACATAGACAAGATCTCAACTTGACTAAAGAAAAGGATATCATGGTCGATCCACGATTCCAATGCCCTCGGATTTTTCCACACACATTCTTTAGCCTATAACCAGATAACCTCCGATGACTCGACCTTCTTAAGACCACAAGAAGGGGCTGAATTTTTCACCATTAAATAACGCTGTTTCCTTTTTTTTTTAAAGAAGAGAGGGGGGGGGGGGGGCAGTCCCTCGCACAGCCCTCTTGATTTGGCTTTAACATTTCGGTAAACACTAAATAGGTACCAATCCTGCAGACCGAAGCTCATAAATATTCTTAGATATTCATAGGATTAGGATTAGGGTTAGGGTTAGGGTTAGGGTTAGGGTTAGGGTTAGGATTAGGGTTAGGATTAGGATTAGGATTTCAGCTTGCGTCTGCAGGATTGGTGCCTATATAGTGCTTACCTAACATTTCATTCTGATATTAAAAAAACAACGAGCAAATCCAAATATCGGTGCTCTTGGGGTTATGTGGCCATATCCTGCTTCTGTAATACATGCGTGTTTTGAGTCGTGAAGGCCAAGGTAACTTAATTATGAGGGTTTATTTAAACGGATGAAAAGAAAACATTTACATTTCCAACCGAGTAAATATTAATGAGGCAAATTATTAATGGTATATTACGGGGCGATTATAGGTTAATGTAAAATCAACAAGGACTCTCTGTGCTATTTTCAAATGCGTCATGATCAAAATCATTCCTTTTAATACAATTTTGCTACGGTCTCTGTGCTTTTATAAACATACAATTCATCGTCTATTGTGCTCATCTCTTCTGTCTGTTTTCATAATAGGTCTGTTTTCATAATAGACTAATGGAATTTGTTTTATCAATTAACTTAGTTAGTACACAAACTGAGACAATGGAGACCTCTCCTCAGAACATTCTCGGGTTTAGAAGCAACTACGATCGGATTTTCGTTCCATTGTCGAATTTTGAGCGGCTTGAACCCTCGATGAGGATTTTTCTGCAATGATGGGGGAAGTCGGAATCTATCTGCTGGCGGCAACATTGATATTTTGTTGCATCATTTGGAAGAAATGTACTGCTCAGATTGGTAAATATGTCATTTATCCATTAATATTATATACACGGGAATGCTTACACCACAATGAATTTCATGGTTCTGCTGCTGAATAAAAAAAAAAGAAGAAGAGCAAATAAAAGATGGGGGAAAAAAAAATAAATTTAGGGGTTTTTTTGTGCGTTATGTATTATATATATTTTTTGGATACATTTTTTTTTTTTTGGGGGGGGGGGGATGCTTTCTATTGTATACTTTCTTTGCGGAATATTAGAAAAACAGTGTTGATTAGAACCTTTTCTTGGAACCTTTAAAGGTTCTTCAAAGAACAATTAATAGCCTATAAAGGTTCTCTAAATGAGGGTTCTAAAGGGGTCTTTACTTTTTAGTATGTTTTACAAGGAACCTTTTTGGGTTCTTGAAAAAGGGAGTTTATGTATAAAGTTCTATAAAGAACTCTTTATAGAACCCCTTATATTCTGGAGGTTCTGAATACGGTACAAGAAATGTTGTAACTGGACTAATGAATTTTCTGGTTCTGCCGCTGAATTAAAATAATATCAAAGATCGAAATAAACACCCTTGTTTCGCGTGTTTTATTAACAAATTTTCAATACGTTTCTCTCCTTTTTTTCTTTTTTTTTTTTGAACGGATGGTTTCTATTGTACTTTGTACGCGGAATATACTAATCGTACTTCACTGCTATCGACTGAATTATTTGTGTTTTCGACGGCTTATAAAATACATATTTATTTCCTTTTAGTGCAAAATATTTATTTCTTGGAAATGTTGTACACATTCACCTCCACAGCTGATTAACGGTGAAAATTCAATATTTCTTAGACCCCTTTATATGTGAGCCTGGCTGGAATCGCGGTGAAGCCTCCTCTGGAAGCTGCTACCGCTTCGCATCGATGGAAGAGCGGTCCCACTCCGAAGCCGTCCAGGCGTGCGCGTCGATGGGCGCGTCCCTCATCGTCCCTTCTTCACAGGCCGAGTTTGACGAGTTCCGCGATCTGACCAACATCCTGATGGAGAGCCAGCTAGAGTTTTCGTTGAATTTCG
The DNA here is from genome assembly GCA_029962745.1 of Echinometra lucunter. NCBI lineage: Eukaryota > Metazoa > Echinodermata > Echinoidea > Camarodonta > Echinometridae > Echinometra > Echinometra lucunter. The sequence continues at coordinate 26,687,657 of CM057162.1, read as the reverse complement.
TTTGGATTGGATGTGGAGATGAGGAAAGCGAAGGGGTGTATGTCTGCATTGATGGGACCGAGATATCCGAAGACGGTAGTAAGTACTGACTGCTACAAAAGACACCAACACTGCCATCCGGTAACACAAGGAAGCAAATCTGGGTTGTTGTTTTTTTCCAAAATTGACTTTTTCTTGATTTGGAGTACTTTTTGTATGCTCTCCATGATGATGAAGAAAAAAAAATAAGGGTCAAATGACTGAAAGGTTACCCTGGGTAAACAAATTATTATTATTATTATTATTAAAATTATCATTATTACTATTTATTTCCGAATTATAGACATCAAAAGGAAGCAACTCCATAGATTCCTCGTAAGAAACGGTGACCCTTTTCTTCATTTACCACGTCACTGTTGACCAGAAATTCATCCTACAGAGTTCTTTCCTTTTGTCTTTGGCAGATGAGAGCCCATAAGACCGACAATATTTGCAGGGTTCCCTTACTTTTTCCCAGCCTCCCTTCTGTATTCTTCGTTTTAGTCACTCTCTTCGGCTGTAAATGTGCATCAACTTTTTGGAACCTTCTTATTCTCTAAATTTTATCAAAATGCTATTTTGCTGGGCGGGGGTCAGTTTCGAGGATAGTCGATCTACTAGGCGGAGGCTTAGGCTTTGGGTTTAACAAAGGTTTTGCTCCGTCGCACTAGGGATTTTTTTTTCTTCAAATTTAAATGTGAAGTCATTCATATTCATGAAAAGAGCAAAGTGAAAAGTCCGTAATTTTTAGGGTTTCACTTCATGTCGGTATAAACGACATCCCGTTGCTTCACTGAATAAATAGACAAATAGATAAATAGATAAAAATATTATATTCCTTTGAGAGCGGCCCGGTAACCCCCCCCCCCCCCCTCCCCCGCCAATCCTCTAGAATGCTTCGGGCACTATTACTGACATGAAACAGAAATGCTAACTGCTCTCAGAATATCTACATGCAATTATTTTAATGTATCTGCAGCAGGGGCGTAGATAGGGGGGGGGGGGGGGGGAGGGGGAGGGGGTATGCATCCTCCCCACTTTTTGAAGTGGGTGTTTATGTGTATACAAATATGGGGGAATCATCCCTCCAGCAACGAGGACCTGTATACGCCAATGATCTGCTGGTTTGGGGGTTCTCTGGATTTGATGATTTTTTTTGCTCTGTTTTTTTTTTCGTTTGATTTCTGTTTGTGGGTTTTGTTTTGATTAGTTATTGTTGTGTTTTTAAGAGAGAGAGATAGAAAACCTTATGACTTTTCTGAGAGGTCCCTTTAATCATTTTTTTTCTTCTTAGATTGGTGGTCGTGGCTACAGCCGGATAACTTTCAGAACAGAGAAGACTGCATCGTGTACTCGAGGCCATTTAGGCAGCTATTAGATGTGTCCTGCGAGGACCCCATTGCCTGCACGCTCTGTGAAAGTATATCAGTGTTACTTTATCAGTTTCTATCACAGTAGGACTAAAAATACTTCCCAACAGGGTCGGACCACAATTTTTCAAGGGGATGGGGGGCGGTTGGTTTTTTCAGGTGTCTGTTTTACCGAAAAAGGGGTCCTCGGCATTTTCACGTGTATTTACCTTGAAGTTTTTTTCTGTGTTTCAAGGGAAGGGGGGGGGGGGGTATTCGGCTAAGCCGTGGATCGCCCCCTGTCCCAAACATCCATTCCAAAAAGTATTATAACTTAAAGACATTTGAAAAAAAATAATAGCGCCACAGCTGCAGCTTAATACTGAGAGAGCTAGTGAATGGGCAAATAAATGAACATTATAAATCAATACATACAATGAAAAAAAAAAGATATGTAGATATTAGTTTTGAAAAAGAATGAGAAAGATAAGAATGAGAATAAATGACATTACTGATAAACGGTATTGCACATTCAGCCTGCCCCTTACATGAATAAGTGGTAATTGTTATGATGATAACAATGTTTCTATCCTATACGGGTCCCATTTACACCTGGGAGAAGAATGGCAAACGTGGATCGATATGATAATGGATTAATAGAACCATCAACCCTTTTATTTAGAGTCAGTTGAATGAGCCACTACATCACGCTAAGTCCTCACTGTATGAAATACTATAATGTGTGAAATACATTATCCTGGGCAGCACTGACAACTGACAAGTTGTCATTCTCTAATAATTTCAGTAAAATCCTTGGATTTGATTGGCTGAGAACAGTGGTCAATGACTGTTACTAAGGTAATTGTCAGAGAATGACAACTTTTCAGCAACTTTCATGAAACGGAACCACCAAAACCGCATTTGACGTCATATGACTACCACGTATTTCAGTTTGCTTTTATCACCTCGATGTCGTGCTGATTCCCCTCTTTTTCTTCTTCTTTTCGTTTTTTGTTTTTCCCTTGGGTAGAACCTGCTCAAAGACTATCTTCAAGACCTGTACTGAGGGAAACGAAACTCAGGAGAAAGTATAGTACCGGTTCTGTGTTCAAAGACTACTGTCTCATCAATCACGTGATCTATTCGATGAACGCGCGTAGCGTTGGGCGATGCGCGTCCGTTTGCTCGGCAAGAGATGACTGTCTTTCCTTCACCTACGAGGGCGGTAGACTCTGTGAGATGAATGACGTTACAGAAGGAGAGGCAACAGAAAGTGACTTTGTCCAACGACCCGGATGTGTTTACTATGAAAAGATGTAAAAGAAATTTGGGTTAGTACAATTTTTAAGAAGTGGTTCAATCAGTGACTATCGCTCAAACATTATGTCAAGTTCGGAATGACGGCGTCTAGTGGTCTCGTGTTTGCTTTTCTCCATATCTTGCCCTGCAGGTTACGGACAAAATCATGCAGTTAAAAACAAATACTCCATTTACAAATCTTACTACATAAGTGTGGCTAACAAATGGGGAAAAAGCTGGTTCTAAAAGTTCAACTCTTACGTTAGACTCTTACGTTAAACTTTCATTCTGATTCTGTCCTCAAAACCGAGAGCTATTCATCAAAATAATCCATTTTCTATTCCAAAAGAAAGACCGGAGCACAATTGATGGCACAAATTTCTGCCAGGTCACCGAATTCATTGAATGGACTTAGTTCCTCTGTAAATCCTTCCTTTTAGAACTGCACAAGCTAGCAAAAGCAATCTGCCTGACTGATACCGATAACTGATTATATAGATATAGTTTGAGTCAATAAAAAGGAAACACTGATTCAATTTAAAATTTTGTTACCTGGCATGCTACGGGTCCTATACATAAGAATAAAAAAAAATAATTAAAAGCTAATGTTGGATTTACACATGGCGTCCCTTCGACTCTTTTTGAAGTTATTACTGTCTACATTATCAATCATCCAAGACGTGGGTATTATTCTCTCTCTCTCTCTCTCTCTCTCTCTCTCTCTCTCTCTCTCTATATATATATATATATATATAAACGCAGGTACTTCATATTACACACAAAAAAACTTTGGCAAACACTTTTTTTAGATGTTTATAAAATTGGCCAGGTCACTGTGCGCAGGATATAAAATTATCGACATCAACTACCATTTCAACAAGTTAAATTGCTTTTTAAGATACATAGGCTTGAAAACTGGTTTCCATTTTATTGACCCATACTGTGTGTGAACGTGCCTCACGGCAAGTACAACTGCTAAAATTAATCGTAAATATTTACTGCTATATATTTGATTCTTTTTCGTTGGAAAGGTGTTCATACTGAGATAATTCTTATTTACAATACTTAAACCGATTATAACGAAGGTTCGTTATCATCCAAAGGTTTGTTATTCCGAAGCTTCGTTATTCCGAAACTTCGTTATTCCGAAGCTTCGTTATTCCGACGCTTCGTTATTCCGACGCTTCGTTATTCCGAAACTTCGTTATTTCGAAACACGCAAATTGCGTATGTTCGCTAGTACGAAAGTGAAAAAGGGTTCGTTAATCCGAACATTTGTGGCATTATTCCGAAGGTTCATTTTTCCCAAGGTTCGATAGTCCAAAAATGAAATAAGGTTTCTTTAGTCCGAAATTAACTAACGAACTAACGAACCTTATTTCATTATCGGACTAACGAACCTTCGGAATAACGAACCTTATTTCGTTTTCGGAATAACGAACCTTCACAATAACGAACCTTTTTTTTCATTTTCGGACTAACAAACCTTGGAAAAAAGAAACCTCCGGACTAACGAACCTTTGGAATAAACGAACTTTCGGAATAACGAACCTTCGGAATAACGAACTGTAACCATGATTGGTAATACCCAAGTTATTCAATGGCTTATTTGTATTCAGACCTAACCATATTTCAAATGAACGGCATCAGTTCAACAGACTTGGTTCCCTAAAATCTATGGATTGATTTAGTTTTCACCAACTTGAATAAAGTATGATTAACTCATTTATATAAGATGCTTGGAGGTGGTTTTATTTGTATTATTTTTAATCACCCAGTGCGTACTTGACGTAAAACTTTGCTATTGCTATCTGTAAGCTTCCTAGTTTATAATGATACATTATTTGCCACATTTGTTATTTTTTTCTGAATGGGCAGTTTGAGTAAAATTCACTCAGCTTTTTAGAATGTGCCATGAAAAAGATGTAGTAAAATATGAACAGTGAAGGTAAAATCACATCACAGTTCATTTCATTTCGCTTTATTTCACGTCATTTCATTTTATTACGTTTATTTTATGGCATTTAATTTCGTAATTTTATACACTTTTGAAAAGAATTAAATAATACAAAGTGTATTCAATTCATACTTCTCTTACAACAGTACCGGAGCTGCCAGATAAGCTAAAGCTTGACCTCTCTTGAACCCTTACAGTTAACCTGTTAACTACTGAATTCTTATACCCCCATATAGACTTAATAGAGGGGTCACCCAGTTCCAGTAACCAACGGGTTAATATACAGTTGCTATAAAGGGAGGGGGTTCCTGGTGATGCAGAAACGCAAGGAAAAAGGAGAAAAAGAGAAGAGATGGAAGGAAATAATTTATTGAAATGAAGGGGAGAAAGAAGAACGAGTAAGAAAGAAAGAATGAGAGATAGGGGAATGAAAGAGATGATAGAATTGCAGATGGTTTTCACATTGTGAAGGTGTTGCAATGTGGATCAGTGGATAAGTCCCCGGACTGTGAACCACGAGGTCAGGGGTTCGAATTCCACCGCGGCACTTATGTCCTTTGGCAAAACATTAATCTACGTTTACCACTCTCTACCCACATGACCCAAGTGTAAATGGGTACCGACAGGAATGAATTCCTTGAATGCTGTGAGCACTGATATTTGTAGCCTATCTGAGGCGGGGTATAGGAGCGCCTTGAGCACCTTGTTTGGTAGATACGTGCGCTATATAAATATCCAATATCATCTGATATTAGTATTATCATAAGTGCACTATATGTGATGATAAGTGGGAGTAACTTAACATACACTGCGAAAATGTTGAGTAAAATTTTGCTCAACATTTTACACAACGTTTTTCAAGGAGGCTGCAACTCAACTGTTGAGTAATAAATCACCAACAGTGTTGGGTAACACGTTTCCACCAACAATTGAGTAATTGCTGTCACTCAGATGTTGAGCAATTACAATTACTCAACAGCTGAACGTCTTGATTTAACCATCTATTGTGTAATTTTTATATCAACTATTGCTTAATTGCGCGTATCTTTTCTCAAGTGTTAAGCATTTCAGTAACCATTTGTTGGGCATTTAAAACCCAGCAATTGCTTAAATACGAGGTTTCATTATGTGTTGAGCATTCTATTACTCATGTGTTGGGTTTTTAAAATACCAAATATTGCTGAAATATGTCATTTTCATTATTTGTTGAGTATTGTCTTTCTCATTTGTTGTGTATTTACTAAGCAACTGTTGCTTTCTGCGCCTAGTTTATTGAGCATTGTTGAGCATTTTCTTACTATTTGTTGGGTTTTATTTGGATATATATTGAGCTTTTATTTACTCATTTGTTAGATAGTAGATCCCCAGTAGATCAAATTGTTGCATAATATGGCTAAATGATGGATTTTATTTTGGTAACAATTGAGTGTTTTTTTATCAACCTTTGCCCACTTGTAATATATTTATCAGATGTTGAGTGTCTTCGTAAGTATTTCTTTCACTTTTGACAGCACCTGTCATCAGAATTTTGAGCATTTCCAATTTTCCATACAGCAATTTATAACACAGTACACTATTGTTCTTCTGTTTCAGATTTTAATAAACAAAGTTTTGAAAACACACTACATACTTCATTCAGAACATTAGCATCATTGAAAGCTGAAACTTAATTTTATTAAACCAAGTTTTCTTATACACCAAACTTACTGCATGTTAGCAATATTAGAGCTGCATAAAGTAAAAAAAAAAGAACTCATAATTTGAGTGTTTCACATTTTTTACAAGTAATATTGACTTTTTTTAATGACAAGAGAAGTCCTTTGCCTAATTTTGTCATGCAATTGTCATGATCGTCATTAATCTTGTGACTGATATAGTATGATGAACTCTATGATTGAGAAACATACAATTGCATGCCAAAATAAGGCACTAGACCAGACGTACTGATCTTTAGACTATTTCTTTTGTCATTAAAAATCATTAACATTTCTCTTAAAAATGTGAACAATTCAAATTATGATTTTTCGTTCTTTTCCTCTTGCAGCCCCATATGCCTATGAAATGTTGCATTATCACAAGGAGATCACTTAAATTTGATGAAAACAAATGATCAACAAATCAATGTTAGAACTAGTAAATAGGCTACAGTAACCAATGGAGGTATTCATTTCTCGGATATACAAATTAACATGATTAAGTTATAGTCTCGACTGTTTCTGGTAGTCTTTTCATGCCGTCTCTTTCACTTTAAAACAATAAATAAGACAATAAATAAAACTACATCAATCTACAACCCCTTGACTTGCAAGTTGCAAACATAAAATAAGTAAGTTCCAGCCTTAAAAATGTTTTTACTTGTTTGTGGAATGATAAAACCGTTCTCTTTTTCCAATTATAGGGGTAACATCTTGAGTAAGTCACAACACTAGGCTCTGATAAAGTGTCACCCTAAAAGCCAAAACAGGTATAACCAATCTGCTGTCCCACAAAAATGTGATGTGACAAATGTAAGGGTTTATCAGAATAATTAAAGTTGTACCCTCTAAGTATGAGTGATCAGTATGCAGTAGTATGACCATACACCACTTTTGTTTGTAAGTGAAGAAATTAACTTATAAATTTATCCAAAAATGAAAAACACACTTTCCTTGTTGCTCCTTTTCACAACGTTATCACAAAGTTTGATGAAAGCAATTATCATCAAAGGCTATAAAATAGGCTGCGGTAAACAACTTAAGTATTCAGTTGGGCCAAAGCCAAAATTATTGTTTCTGCGAGGGACGGAACTTTAGAACAAGTTTGTCAAATTTTTAACTTTAATATGGGAAATTTAAATAATATCAGTGTCCCAACAAATCCATGATAACTTGACGCAATCGACAATCTTGTTAAATCGTCAAATGCGCAGGACGGAATATTTTTCACCCCCCCCCCCTGTCATTACATGTAGTGTGGTGAATATGAAAAATACCTCTTAGACCACTAGGTAAATCAAGTAGTATATCATACTGAATAAATATTAGCAAAAAACATACATTTTCCCCACCTGGAAATGCTTAATAAAGGTTATTTTTGTCAAGGTTGCAGAATTTGGAAGGCTTAATAGCTATAAAAATCAATGAAAATCAGTTTTTAGCCAATTTTGATGAAAAATGTGTAAACATGCTCAGATCATACTACATCAAATGAGCTTGAATTTGAAGCATAACCCCTGTTTTGCCCCCGTGCAAATTGCAATGCAATGATGAACTGTCACTGCTAATTCGATGCATGTGAATGATTGAAAACACACTTTTTTCATGTTTGCACTTCTATTGTATTACTTCATCTGTCCATTAATTGACATAACTGTATTCCCAGACTGTATTCTATGACTCGTATTGAACAATTATACCCAACACTCACCTACAAACGTTTGTTCCAGGCGTTCAAGCCCCCACTCCAGCAATAACTCGTGCATCGAGGACGCCATTTTTGCCGAAAACAAGTTGCATGTGTGTGTGTTCAGGCAACTGATTGCGTGACTTTCCAGCAACGGTTGCCAAAGTGAATGTTTCTGGTATGAAATACGAACAACCAGTTGTAGAAAAACTCGCATGTGAGTATCATTTCATAACGGTTGCTTTATTTCCATTCAACAGTTGTCGAAGTTGATATTTTAAACATGTTTTTAGCAACAGAAATAATTCGCCCAACATTTTCACGAAGTTGATTTTGAAGTGTTGCGCAGCGTTGCAGATTCTTAACTTCCCCCCAACACCTTATTTTCTACACATATTGCGTGAATTTTAATCAACACTTCAAACAACAAATAATAAAAACATTTTCTGCAACGGATTTCAAGCAACTTTTTTGCAGTGTACTTCTTTGCAAACTTCATAAATATTCGAGCATCATGTGCATTAAAATGATCTTGCTATAACCTCTCGAAATGCCTGATATACTTCAGACACGAAATTAAACAAAAACTCTAGTAATATACTGTACTCGAGACACGAAATTAAACAAAACACCCTTGCATACTTAGGTCATAAAATAAATAAGAAACGCCTTGATTCAATATAAGTAGGCTAAAATGACCAACAGGTTGCTGTCAGAAAACAAGTTGTTTCTCGATCGCTCAAACCGATATACCAAGTTGCATTGTGAGAAGGTTTAGTGGAAATTATTCATCTGAGGCGTGACTGGCAATGACTTCTAGGATAAGACTTCCCTGCACTCTCAGAAAAATTATCAGGTTGGTTAAAATATGCACCGACCAACTGTTGATTAAAAAAAATGTATGCAAAACATATGGGGATTTTTTTCCACCAACAGTTGGTCGGTGCATATTTGAACCAACCTAATGATTTTTAACCAACTTTTCTGAGAGTGTGCCAAATTCGCAAATTTATGGTACACATTCATTTCCTATGCATTCGAAATCGCCCAAAATCGGTTTTGCCATGTAAATCATCATTCAAGTTTAATGATTTAGCATTTTGGTCGAATTGTTTTTCTAGATATATCACTCAATTGATTTAAAAAAAAAGTGCTTAACTAGCATTCAAATTCGTCGTCACTTGTCGAGGCGTCATTTCCAGCATTCAAAAGGCATTCATATTTTAAATATGTTCATTCAAGTTAGAAAGTAATACATCACACCTGTTTTCGTTTGTTTGTTGGTTGGTTGGTTGGTCTTTCTAATTTTTTTATTCTACAGTTATAAATAATCCTGCTCTATTGAACTTAACATGCTTAATGGCATGGTTACGTATTTTCAGGACAATGCATATGGGGCGTAGTTAGAAATTCAGTCAGGATGGGCTACGTACTGGCGCTTAATGGACACGCAGGCCCTACATGTTGCAAGGTGTGTGTGTGTGTGGGGGGGGGGGGGGTTAATCGCCCCTCTGGTGATTACAGGCTAAATAAGGAATCATGGTCAAAAGTTTGCTCACGAGTCCCACTCCAATCACAATTATACATTATCCACCTTTCATACATGTTATCCAGAACTTTTCCCTTGTTATAATGAAACACGAGGCAACCAATTTAAAATTAATAAACCCCTCTTGAGACCATCAAGTGTAGATGAATGTTTTTGATTTGTTTTAAAACAATTAAACCTAAATGTTGATGATTATAAAATAAAAAAGAACAGGTCATTAAAGACCCAAAGGCGAATCTTATAAATCATTGTGAAATACGTAATATACGAAATAACTTATATTAATATCATTATTATTATCATCATCATCATCATCATCATCATTGTTGTTGCTGTTGTTGTTGTCATTAACATTAAGTTACAGTAAAAAAAGCAAGAGCATACTTGCAAGTAGGCAACCAGGTTTGATGAATTTTTAGCTGATGCTTTCCAGTAAAGTTTCTTGTATACCCTTAGCTTTGGCAGAATCTTTTATTTTTTTATTTTCATTTTTTTTATTCACTGTTTTTCATTTTTACAATTTCAGGTTGGGATAACATGTATGTGACTCAGCCAAGTAACCCACAAAAAAAACAACAACAAAGAAATGAAAATGACGCACTATAGCTAATGCTTTGGCTTGATGTTAGATTTAAAAAAAAAGCAGTGACGTCAGTGAACAATTTCAAATGAATGAAAGGGGGAGGAGAAGGTGAAGGATAGAATCTGTCGTCAATTCATCTGAAATGAGTAAGTAAGCAAGTGGCAAAGAGAGTTGATAATCATTTTGATTCCGACAAGTTTCACCTTTAAAATTTTGCGGACACGAAACATTCACGGGGGGGGGGGGGTGTAATATCCCCTAACAGCTACGCCCTCTCGCAAGAAACTCTCAGCCCTGGCTGATGCACTGATGCATGCACGAAAATGAAATTTAATATTGAACAAACACGTAACATGTGCCCTAGAGAAAGATGACCGAATAGGCTTTGTATTTCTGCTTATGTATGCTGATCGTGATATAAATATAATTTCATTTTAACCGTAACAATGGCATCTGTCAAGTCAACACGACTATATTTACATTTACCCACAAATTCACAATATTCTAGACCTCTGAAGATCATCGTATAGTGACCAAGGATACGGAACAGACGTGATCTAACCAGCCTGTACAAAGCCTGGTCTTTTTGTTTTTACAGATTTGTATAGGTTTTTATTTCTTTTCTCTCATCAAAATGACGTTTCAACATTCCATACAAAAAAAAAAATCAGATAATTTTGACATGAACAGCATTATCACATTCCATCTTCCCTTTTGGTAATCCCCAAGACACGGAGCTCGTGGGGGATAGAGCCTTCTCTCACTCTGGCCCCCATCTTTGGAATAGGCTCCCTCTTGAAATACGTACCCTATCAACCCTTAGTGATTTCAAAGCTGCCCTCAAATCTCATCTCTTTTTGAATGGATACCCTTAATCTTTTACTGCTATCATTTCCTTGAATTATGTTGATTGTAGGTACCTCAGTTTAGGATTATTCTCTCCTTACTTAATTTTGTAGTCTAAGAATTTATTTTTCCAATATGTATTTTTCTCGATTGTCATATGTAATTTGTTGAGCGCCATGAGCGTCAGGACCTGGCGGATACCGGCGCTATATAAGCATCAATATTATTATTATTATTATTACGAATAAATTTGCATATGAACATGATTAAAAGCAAATACAGTTCACAAAAAAGCAAATACAGTTCACATTTTATACTAATTTGTAATAATTTTTTTCTCATAGTTTTATTCCCTACAATATCATACCTTGCTATGATTATATGATTCATGATAATTTTTTTTTAAATGATACAAATGTGTAAATCAACTTAAGTGTAGAGAGGAAAGTTGACAATTCGAAGAAAAGGGAAGGGGTGAATAAAAGATAAACGGGAAAAGGGAAAGGGGGAAGGAGAAATGAAAATGAAATGGAGGTGTAATGAAACAAACAAACAAACAAGCAGAAAAAAAATAATCATAACCATAACCATAACGACACCAAGATGAGGGTGACGGAGGTGTCGTGGTCGAGCGGTTTAAGGCACTTGACTGGAGAAGCGAGAATCGGGGGTTCGATCCCCGGCACGGCACTTCTGCCCTCGAGCAAAGCATTTATCTACTTTGTTTTTTTATCGAATATTTAATAAATTATTGTGCTATATCCGCATATTGATACCAACTTGTGCGTGTGCTGAAAAAAACACACAAAGGGAATGAAGGTAGATCCTACAACTACCCTATACTGCATGTAAATACATGATAATACTCACATGTTCACACGACATACCATCATTTGCAAAAGTTAGACCACCTAGGACTTTGTGGGTATTTCAATAAGTTTGAATACATTATTTTGTCTCAATGAAATATATTACCTGTCTACGCCCATATGAATACATTGAAAGTAAATGCATGTCTGAGAAGTAAATATGTTAAACTTTTTAATCTTTATTTGAGTTAGACCTATTGCATTTTGGAATGGTGGCCTCAAACTTTCGCAAATGATGGTGACAAAAGGGTGTATCCTGAATTCTTATCATCGTTATCACTGTCGTTTAATGTCGATGTGTCCTGACCAGCCGTTTAGGCATGTTGCTTGATAAGGCTATCTAAAGGAGAATGAAAACCTGGGGAAATATCCATTTTAATGACAAGACAGGAAAGAGAGACTAAATCGGTTAAGAAATGAGAAAGTTATGAAATTTGAAAAGTCTCAATTTTTTTTCTATGGCAATCCTCAAATATACAACTTTACTTCAAAATTGTATGTTTAGAAGGACAGCTCTCATTGTGTTTTATAGACAAAATTTCATATTTCTCAATTATCTCTAAGGATGCTGCCTGTCTCTTTGGGAACTCAACATATCTTGTGTCAAATACATTTTCCCATGATATATCTTGAACTGAGAAGTAGACAGGCTGCACCTAGAGAGATAATGAAGAAAACATAGTTGTTTTGGTACATCAATGCCTGAGTAGTCAAAAAAAAAAAAAAATGTCATTTTGAAACCGACTTCGATGGAAATCGAGCTCATGGTCCTTCAATATCATGATATCCCAGTCCACCCCTGCCTGCGCGTGCACACACATTGAAAATGATTTTGAAAAGGTTTGAAATGATTTCTAATTCCTCGTTATTGTAATTTGGAAATTTTGTTATTTTGAGACTGAGTTAGTGAGTGATAACTCTTTTGCCATCAATTACTGCTTTCACATCAAGGTACGGTCGCTGCGACCGGTCGTTGCGACCGTACCCAGCGACCGATCGGACGTGCTTTCACACCTCCGTCAAAATTTGGTCAGGCCCAGACACTGATCTCTCCACTAACTGGATGGGCGGCCGCACGCTGATTGGCTATTCAGAAATGAGGTCACCGATGCGGAGCGGCCGCCATCTTAGGACCATCAAAAAGCCGTCGGCTGTGTATTAGCGAGTGCAGATCTTTTATTCAAAGTACCCATTGATACTTAATATTTCTGATTTTTTAACCTGATTTTATTTTAGAAGCTCTAACTTGGCTCTTGATGACATTTATGGCCAATTTCTTCAAAAACCATGATGCGTGCGATAGTAGAAAAGAATGTCAGTGCTTGTAGAGGTGGCATAGTCCCATATGTAATCTTTTGCGTTAGTTTCGGCGATCTGACTTGCTCTTTAAATTTCCCTTAAATGAATTAAATGAAATACCAACCCAACTATGACCATGATTGGAATGTGTGATGCTACGAGAAATACTGTTTGACCTCGTCAGTAAAAGTGATGCTCCTATTAAGTTCGAATTATGTCATTTATACCATTCATGTTTTGCATATTCAATACTTCTTTCTGTTTTATATTCCACTTTATATAGGCATATTTTATGATGATTTGATGAAATGATATATATATGACTTTACAATCATCCAGCAAATCATATCATGCAATGACCGTTTCACAATCAACGATTTGACTTCATGTTATACATAAGCATACGAATCGTTTCCCATAGAGGCTCGCATAACAATTATTTCCATGCCGTAAAGTAGGATTTTTTTTTAGTACTAGACCTACTTTTTCAAGAATTTCTTTTATCTGGGACATGATGGTCCAGCAATACATTATTTTTTTTCATAATGATATTTTTGACAGAATTTATCGGCAACCTAATTGAAATGAATCGAACATATCCATATTCCTTAAGTTCAAATTCACGAATCTGCTTTGTACGAAATTTTAAATCTGCACATTATGTTGTTATGTAAAAAGAGATATGTGAACAAATGAAATGGTATGTGGGTTCGCAAAGAATTAATAAACTGTTTTCTTCAAAGTTCTTGCAACAATTATTGCTCCATACGACCTACGTTATCTGAATTTATATGATAACGACGTACACTAAAACCATATCTTGAAGAAGTTTCCATCATTTGGTTTTCATGCGTATTTACGGGGAAGTATACCCTTCGTAATCGCTTTATAAATCCCCCATTTATGAGAGAAACGTTTCCTTTTTTCACTGTGCTGTTCTTTAGTATAGTTACACTGGTTAAACTGAAATGTCTGAGAGTGGAAAGTACAATCATAATGATTTGTAGTGGGATTTATCTAGTAGTTTTTGAGCGTTCATGTCGACTCCCTGACTCAATATAATCAAACTTTATAAAATAATGAACAAAGCAAGATTTGGGAAAGAAAGAACATGAAGCGATGAAAAATCACGATCACCTTATTGGAATTTTGTATGCGTGCACGGGACGGTGGATTAAATCAAAAGAAAAGATATGAACGGGGGATCTGGCGGATTAGCAAGAACGAAGGTAGACTAGGTCTTGGGTCTTGATATAATTAGTTTGGGTGTATGTCAATATTTTGAGTAACAGACAGCATTTGGAGAGTAAGTCTGCAGTAGAGAAAAATGATGGTAATGTTATTAGGAAGAGGAAAAAATGGCAAATATGATCATATGAGTGAGAACCCTAGGAACAAAAAAAAATGAAAGTGTGTTTGGAGAGAGCTAGATACAGGAGACATTGCAACCAAAGAAAAAGAGAGAAATAATGAAAAGGGTGTTGGATTTGAGAGCGGTAGGGAGGGCATCATGATCATTATTCCGGTATCATTTAATCATTATTATCATCATTATTATTGTAATTATCATTATTATTGTTATGTTATTGTTATTACAATTATTATTATTATCATCATTATTATTATCATTATTATTATTATTATCATTATTATTATCATCATCATTATCATTATCATTATTATTATTATTATTATTATTATTATCATTATTATTATCATCATCATTATTATTATTATCATTATTATTATTATTATTATCATTATTATTATTATTATTATCATTATTATTATCATTATCATTATTATTATTATTATTATCATTATTATTAATATTGTCATTATCATTATTATCATCATCATTATTATCATTATTCTGACTACTGTAACCTCTTCGTTGTAGAGGACGCAAATGTTAATGTGTGGGACGTGGCTAAAATAAATAAAACGTCTATCACATCATACATATTAATTATCATCGGTTATTCCTAACACAGTGACTGCGCCATATAACTGATGAAAACTCACCTTTGGTTACATTTTCCAGGGCAGAATCTTTTAAAATATTCATGATGAGCTTCACTGCAGTTGCCGCTGTCTCGGATTGATGTAGGATGGGGGGTCGGGTGTCCGGACACGTAACAAAAATGAAGCCTTCTTTTTTGTCTTTGGATTAAACAAAAACTATGCGTTGATTAGTGCTAATCGTCATCAATATTTGTTCTCTATAATATTGTCTAACATTTGTGCTAAATCATTTAAGAGATTTTGCTTGTGAACTTTTTCAAATGGCTGTTAAAAACCAACTGTCCGGATACACAACCTGTCCGGACACCCAACAACTGGGTACTCACTGTTTGGGATTGAGGCATCTAACCACTGATCTCTCCATCATTATTATTATCATTATTCTTTAAGCCTGTTACTATTATTATTCATATCGTTGTTGTTTTTATCATTAATAGTATTAATATTATCAGTATCATCATCATCATCATCATCATCATCGTTAGTATTATTACATCCACACAATCCAGAATAACCTATTGGAAACCCGGTACATCATTACGAAAATATGGGCACTGAAATGAACATGAAGGTGTGGAGAGGGATTATCAGGCCTGTAGAATTGATGAGTTTTTATTTGCGCGATGCTAAACACTGTTCTGTATACAAGGACTACATTTCAAACCCATGTACCCCGCGGCTTGAATCGCAGCGTTGATGGTCCCAAGATGGCCGACGCCGCGGTGCGCTAGCTTCAGTCCGCGCGGCGTGACCGCCCATCCAGTTAGTGGAGAGATCAGTGGGCCCAGAGCGATCGGTCGCTGTATAGCTGACCTAGCCGGAAGCGGAAGTAGAGATAGTGCGTAGGCATGTATGGGGGTCATTGCATTTCGATCGGTCGCTGCGACCGATGTGCTTTCACATCTAGCTTGCATCGGTCGCGATCGGTCGCTGAAGTACCTCAACGACCGTACTCAGCGACCGATCGTTTTTGACCAAAACGATCGGTCGCAGCGACCGATGAAATGCTTTCACATTATGATTTCATCGGTCGCAGCGACCGGTCGCAGCGACCGTACCTTGGTGTGAAAGCAGTAAATATCTGAATTATCTTAAACAGTTAAACCAAGCGTCGTTTACGTGAGTTCTGGTCATGTGTTTACATCAGTGTTAAATGTGGAAGAAACAGTTTGAAATTAAATTGTGAAATGTTTATCAAATAATAATTTACAATGCTTAAACATAAACCTCAAGGTCTTAAAATAATCAAAATGAAAAGAAAACAAAATGAAAAGAAATCAAATTAATCTTGCTGAAAAGCACATGCAGTGCACACGGAAGTGGGTTTATGGGACTATACCAAATTAAAGGTCCATACACACAGATGTTAGGGAAAGAAACTCAAGCTGTTTCTTGCTATTATTTCAAGTGTGAGGGCGGCATCGGAAGAGCAATCTGCTTTAAGGGACATTTTTCTTTTGATGTTCTTCCAAACTGTCAATAAAAGAATAAGAAAGCTCACAAATTATTCTTTCCCTTTCCCAGGACCCCGGCCCCCAACTCAGTGTTTTTTAGGGTACGCATATACTTGTTCCCAATTGCAAATAACCCCCCCCCCCATCTCCGGACAGCCAAAAATTCTGAAACCCCGCTTTCGCGGGCTTTTCCTGCCTTGGAAACCCCCCGAAATCCGGAACACTGCTCAATTCATCCCCTCTCAGGTGAGCTCTCATTTCAACCCCCTATCTCAGGAAATTTAAGACCCCGGTTAAGACGACTTGGCGCCGTTCAAAATGATCGGAAATAACATGAGGAATAACCATCGTAGAAACATACGAATGTTTTGATAATTATAATCTGCATTTCATACCCTAACGTCGAGGACCGAATTTATCATTTGATCGAAGCTGAAAAAGACCCCCCCCCCTTTTTTTTTTTAAAGGAAATCTCCGGCATGTCCGGGTGAAGAGTCAAATACACCCCCTTTTTTTTTACAATTCTCGGGCCGGACTTTGTCGGCCGAAAAGTACCCCTTACCGGAGATTCGGGAACACTCATGCGGTCCCTCCGACCCTGGAGGGGGGGGGGGGGGGGGGGCAGGACCCGCCCTTCTCCTGAAAGATCTACTTT
>CM057162.1:26465373-26665373 GCA_029962745.1 Echinometra lucunter | reverse complement strand
ACTATTCTGTGATTGCGTTATTCACATTTTGTACGGGACAAATATATCCACTAGAACTGTCCATTGTGAGCAAACAGAGCAATCCTCACACGCTCTCTCCTGAAATCCTTTCAAGTGTCTTCTCGATCGTTTATCTTTTTCCACTCTTTCGGGAGGAGGGGGGGGGGGTATAGTTTCGAGTGTGTTCTATACTTTGCATGGCTAACCTGTCACATTAAAATTCACGAACTAAGAAGGATAGGCCTATTTTAGTTATATACGATCTATGATGATCATAGCTCTTCTTCCTTATTTGTATTTTTTTCCGCCAATAAAATGATCCGAGTTAAGCAGAACTGATAGGAAAACAATTTCCATAATGTTTCACCAAATGAAAAAAAAACCATTAAAGATTAGGAATGTTCAAAAACTGTTTTCACTATCATGCAAAAATTAAAAAGAATTGAGAGCGGACGTATATTCCTAACTGAATGAAAATAAATAGATAAAGTTATAGAAATGTTTAAAAAAAAAATCTCCTCCATCACACCTTTCAAAACAAGCGGTAGAAAGTTACATTCCTGCAGCTAAGCTGGATCCTCTTCCTATATGCTTACGTCCACCGAATCGAAGGGCTGCCGGAGGCATTACGTTTTTTAGTTGTCCGTCCGTCCTGCTTTTTCGTTAACGCGATAATCTCAAAAACTGTTTGAGATATGAACTTCAAACTTGGTGCTAGTGTGCATCACCATAGGAAGACGATATCCTTAGAATTGGGAATACTTAGGTCAAAGGTCAAAGGTCACAAAATTCAATTTATCAAATTTCAGCATTTAGCCTCTTTAGTTCGGTATCTCAAGAACCATTTGCGGTATGAATTTAAACTTGGTGTGTAGTATGCATCACCATGACTAGACAAAGTGATTAACATCTGTTTTTAGTTTGTCAAATGTAGTCCATAGTGGGCAATATGCAGTTGATCAGTTGAGGTCAATATTTGTAGTTTTCTTATCACCACATCGCTATCACATCTCTATTTCACATATTGGTATTTTGTATGCATGACTACGAGAAGACAAAGTAATCAGACTTTGGGTTTCTTAGGTCAAATTTCGTAGAGGTCATTTTACTTGTAATTTTACGGTTTTTATTCTGGTTATTATAATATTTCAAGAACATTTTAAGCCATGAATCTAAAGTGAATTCAGGCGGAGGCACATAGGGCACGCAGCTGCCGTATTCATCTTGTTTTTTTTTTTCAGAAATGGAAACAATTCCTACGACGTGCTCCCCTTTCCTTTTCGTCTCTTTATAGCACGTCATTATTACGCGCCCCTTCTGTGAGTATTTTCATTCAGGATGTTATTACTTGTTTGTGGATAGGGTAATACATTTGGCAGTTCAGACGGGAAGCCATCCTAAAATGGTAGGTAGGATGACAAGTCGCAGGTCTGGAAGTATGGTGCAGAAGAGGTGACGGGTCGACATAGCAATATAAACATACACCACTGGCGTAAATCCTAGTGGGAGAGAGAGGGTATATAATATAATATGCCCCACTTTTTAGAGAGGGGGAGATGGTGTGTACAAAATTACCTTCTACTTTTCAAAGGAGAAATGATATCCTAATCAGTGAGTTCCTAAAAGTTTTGATAAATCTCTCATAGACGACGGTTTAAGTAATGAAATTTCTATCTTAAATGCTTTCAAAAACCAGAGATAAGATTCGAAGGTTCAGAGAGTATGTGTGGTTATGTGTGCGGATGCATTAGGTTGTATGTGTGAGGGTGTGTATGCTTGTGTGTTCGTGGTAGAAATTTCGGCAAAAGATTATAAGCTGTTTCATTTTGAAAAAAAGAAAAGAAAAAATAAATTGGATAATCATGTATAATTTGAGTTTTTTATATGACCCTTGAGTGATATAATTAAGGAAGTACATGCATTATTCATTTCCTTATGATTAAGTGTTTATGAGTGCATCTTGTATCGACGATCTCGAGTGCTTATACTGGCAGTCCTTTGCTTATACTGGCAGTCCTTCTTCTGCAAATAATCTTATTTTTAATTAACTCTTATGTTTAACTGAATTAAAAAAAAAAGACAATTTACCATTTGTTTCGTAAATGATTATTACAAATACTTTGTGTTATGATTCATTGTAAAAATTCTTTTGTATTTTATTTTTGGCCTATTTGTGTTATCTGAAAAAATTGTACATAAATCAATGCAGAAGAAAATAAATAAATCAAATCAAATCAAATCTCGTTCTGTAATGTACAGCATAAAATTGATTCCTGATAGGTTTCATCAAATCAATTCTAAAAGTTACTTAAAACTGATCGGATCGATTTTAAGACCAATTTAAACTCTATGTGAAACACCCCCTGGGTGGGGAGCGAAAAACATAGATTGATGTCTTGCCAAAAGACGGACTTGGATTCGAACCCCCAGCCCCTTGAGATTCAAGTAATGCAATGAACTGAATAATGATTTAATGTAATAATTTCATGTATGTATGGCAAGAGGAAGGAAATAAAACATCATTTAAAAAGAAAAGAAAAATATGTCGATCACCCCCTCCCCCTCCCCCTCCTCCTCGAAACGGATTTATGCCGGTGCAACATATTCTATGAATATACTCAAGCTATGTCAGAGCCTACAGGATGCTACATCACTCTGACAGAGAGAAGGACAGTCTTCTTGAAATCGGCTATATTCCTAGCATTAACTACTGAGCTAGATAGACTGTTCCAGACCCTTATCGTTCTAGGGGTGTAGAATAAGAATTGAGATTCACCTTGAAACCAGGCAGTGTTCGTTTGCTATTTTTTGCAGATATTCCCCGTCACATGGCCTGTTATGAGTCGGCCCCTTTTCGCCTCCTAGTGGTGATCTTCCTCACATCTTCCCTCGTGATCCTTCAGCAGTCTGAAGACTGGTTGCCAAGACCAGCCTACAAACAGCCTCCGGTTTACAAGGTTAGAGTTCAGTTAGACTCGAAGCTTTCTTTTAATCCGTTACCTATACTGGAACTAAGCGATCCCTGCATGAAATCAGTGAAAATAAGAGAATTCAATAGTCAACGGGTTAAGTTGATATTTTATGTCATTTCTTTTTAATAAACACGTGGAAAATCGCTGTAGTATAGTTAAGTAAATTAAAAAAAAAATCAGAGGACAGCATCACCCGCATCGCGACGTCCAAGCAAAACAATCGTAACGATGCCTATCGGGGTACGGTATTTCCAGGCTTTCAAAATGGCTTGGTTACTAGCTTTGGTGAAAACATAACAATAATGGCTGTGATACCAACAAAAGAAGATTTTATCGAGAATAACCCGGGCGGCGCTACGGGGTTGGGGACCGCCCCTTTGATTTTAAAAGTGATCAATAAAAAAAAAAATGAAGAAAAGAAGAAAAAAGAGAAAGAAGAACTTAAGAAAGAAGAATATGCATGGGAAAAGAGAGGGCTGTGTCGTGCAACTATATAATACTCATATTTTTCGTCTAAAACGTAAATAAACTCACCTGTGGATCATCTTGCAAACCTTATCAAAATACTCTGGCGCCGCCCCTGGAATAACCTGGGCCCAAATTTGTGAATTTTACACGTATGTCCACTAAGTTGTATTAGATATGCTTTATTCTGTTCTAAGTGAAATTTGTGAAGATCATATCGAAACCCTTTCACTGAGTTGTCCATTTCTTCTTCATCTTTGAACATAGGTATTTGGCTATCAAAATGAAACATCACCAAGCTCGTCAAGCGAATCCCCCGGGACAGAAGCACCACCCCGGACAAACCCAGAAAATGCCATTATTGCGTATACGAGCAACGTGTATTCATCTGCAGATATCATTAACGCAAAGACATCATATGAAGTCAATGACACCATACAGATCCGTATTACTGCAAGGGATATCAACAACGTACCAAAGACCTATGGCGGGGACTACTTCCGGGTTAAACTGTACACTGCAGAGTTTCAAGCCTCTTGGAGCACTGACGTGACGAACGACCTGGGAAATGGTACCTATATTGCTGACGTCACGTTACGATGGCCAGGGAAGGTTGCAGTGATTGTGACTTTGATACATCCGAGTGAAGCTATACGAGTCCTGAAAAGGATTCGAGAGATCGAGCCCGGCAAGTCATTCTACACAGGACGTTACTCCAGAAAGCTTGACTCAGGACTTGAAGTCTTTGAAGATGTGACGTGCCTTCCGAAAGTTATAAATAATGTAAGTATCCACTGAAACAGAAAAAGAGAGAAAATTGTAAAATAAAAAAAAAAATAAAAAAATAAGGAGGGAGAGAGAGAGAGAGAGAGAAAAGTTACATTCTTGATCTCCGGATCGCCTCAGTCCATATACCTTTGTTTTGATTATTATTCCATGAGTCATAATAACGGTCTACCACAACTAAAGCTCCTGTAATTTTCATCTTAAATAGACATTCTTGGCTACGTGATCTTTATGCAGTGATTTTTACTGCGTGTGATTCTACGTTGCCTTCGAATTATTTCCGTTTATAACACCTAACCTCATTAAAGATTCCATTTTCTGTGAAACGAATCTTTAACCTCTGCAGTAAAAATCATTGTTAAACTGGCCGATTGACTGTAGTCTGTTCATTTCTGTGTGCCATTTCTCTGAAATATTTTATAATAGTATAAATATATGTGTAAATAAAAATATTTGTAATAATTCTTCTTGACACCTTGATACGATAGGACTTTGTAATAGTATAAATATATTTGTAAATAATAAAAAAAAATATTTGTAATAATTCTACTTGACACCTTGATACGATAGGACTTTGGGTTCTATTGAATATAGGTAGAGTACTTTACGTGACCACATTTAAGGTCGTTCAGCGATGAAAGTTGGTATGAGCTGATGACTGGTTCTTATTGATCTTCATAAGTTCATTTTTTCCGGATTAAGGTTTACTGGGGTCCGCCCACTTGACCGAAGGCCCGCGAGACCGACTTTTCTCGTATCGTATTTCCCTTCATCACAGATAATGCGCTATCGGTATATAAAATAATTATGTCTCCTTTAGCATGTTTAGTCCTTGTTTCCGGATGTCACACAAAATTTAATGAAAAACTTTCCGCTGCCCTTTAATACTTATTAAACTTCCTTCTGGCACAGGAATTGGTCAGAGCGGTGTACATGATAGATTACAATTGGCTATTCTCGGCCTCGCGGGCCTTCGGTGAAGTGGGTTGTCACCGGTTAACTTGTATCAAATATCTCAGGTAGGTGGATGATTATCGTCATACGTCATCTTCTCAAACTATATTGACAAGAGTCTTCTGACTTACCACCTAATAGTCAGGTATGTATTTTCTTGTTCTTCCTACCATACAGCAATCTCTGTGCAACTTCACAGACGGAAGAACAGGCTACCCGTGGTTCTGTGTAGCGCCCTCTAATGCAAATCTATCTTGTAGTGACTGGAAGTTGTACACGTCCGATCAGGAGCTAATAGAGAAATACACTATGGGGGCAGTCAGCAAGGAAGAGCTGGAAATATTCAAAGTGTAAGTGGCACCCGTACATCTACTTATTAATTAGCAGGGATAACAAACTTTCTGTTCAACATCTGTTTCTTGTGATTTCATTTCGAATGTAATGAGTAGTTAGTTTTTAAGTCTTATTTTCTTCTGTCATAGAACATGCACTGTAGGTCAAAGTGGTCCAGCCAGTGTAGGCCTGTTGCTATCATTTACCATATTTTTTTACGCTGTATTTGTTGTATTTGCTCTATAGCAGGGCTCCCCTTGTAAAGCAGGCCATCCAAGGCTCTAAGTGGGACCACCCTGCTTTTTATAAAGAAAGCGTGAATAAATAAAATTATTTAATAAATAAATAAATAGTGGTATAATTGAATAGGACTATGACATTATTAATCATAGAACGTGCACTGGAGGTCAAAGTGGTCAAACCAGTGTAGGCCTGTTAGCCAAATTACAGATAACATAAAAGACATTACATATAAAATAAACTCCGCTAGAGAATCTTTTACAAACGTGTTTTGTTTCCACTATTTGCCATTTACACTCTTAGATTTAAAATAAATCCAGATCGGCTGTGACTAGTGACCAGTCAAACTCTTGATTTATTTTGAATCCTAAAGATTTATTTTTAAACTCTCAAGCAATTTAAATTCAAATCTTTTATATTTAAATTTAAATTTACAAGACCTTAATATAAATCCACAAGGTTTAAAAAATGAATCCAGTGTTCGGTTGGTCACTATTCACAGTCGATCTGGATTTATTTTAAATCCATGAAATTTAGAGTGTATTTTGCCTTTTTTAAAAATCGTTCTCGATAATGATGAAATTACTTTTTTCTGTTCTTCATATAGGCATAAGCTTCCCATTAAAAGACCACCTCCTCCACTCAACGTAAATGGTGATTTTGACAGTAAGTATGAACTAAACATCATCGAGACTAAATTTTAGTTTAAACTTCTAAATCCAACATAATAGTATACTGAATCAATGCTTGAGCCATTCTCCCAAATGTCACCTGAATGAACGTCAGGTCCCTACACAATAAGAAAAAAAAAAAGAAAAAAAAAAAAGAAGGTTCAATTTTGCACCCTAAATGCAACACTGGCAGAACCTTTTTGGGTGCAATCTTGCACCCTACATGTCAAAGGTGCAAAGATGAACCCTTCTGTACTTGTCTGCACCTGGAAATGCCCGTCTGCACCCTTAAAGCTGTAACTTTGCATCTTTAGATACAACTTTTTGCACCCTTTTTGCATTCAAAAGGGTGCGAATTTGCACCTTCCCTCAGGCTAAAGGGTACAAATCTGCACCCCTTTGAATGCAAAAAGTTGCACCTTAAGATGCAAAGTTGCAGCTTTAAGGGTACAGACGGGCAAACTGTAGCACACTGCACCCTTAAACGTGCAAAATGCTTCCCAGGGTGCAAAGTTGAACCCATGAATTAGCTCCAAGTGTTGCATCTGTAGGATGCAAAACTGAACCCCCTTTTTTTTTAGTGTGTAGCTACAGTCAAGTTTAGTAGGATCTAATTGACTTGTTTTAACTGATCCATTTCAGTTTCAATGTGAACATATTCAGGCATGTACAAAGGTAAAATGAAATAACATCATACAATTTATCAATAGTTGTGGAAGACAAAGTAAAATATAAAGAACAATTTTGACCTTAATTTAAACAATGAAACGGGGGACATCCTTAAGAAGCGATGCTGTAAGGTGTATGCCCTGAAACTTAAGCCCAGCGCACACCTTACGATCCGACTGGCTCACGACTGGTCCACGACTGAGTGAGAGGAGGTGAGTCGTGGGGCAGCCTCGACACCGCATACCTTTCGATTCCAGACCCATTCGACTACTCTGACATCATATCAGTACTGCTGCCTGATTGGCTGGAAGATGAATTGAGCCTGCGATCTCTTGCGATCCAGTCGTGAAGATTCGACATGTCAGATCCTTCCGACTGCCCTTCCGACTGGCCTCTGACTGATCTTCGACTCACGACTGACCAGAGCTGTGACGTCACATCTCCTATCACTCAGTCGCGGACGAGTCGTGAGCCAGTCGGGTCGTAAGGTGTGCGCTGGGCTTAAGTTGCATAAATGGTAAATGCATGATTTTGGTCAAAACTTAGATTGAAATAGTATAGTGATAGTGATATTAATACAATATTTAAGTGAAATTACAGAATGCTTGTACAAGTTTACAATGAAAAAAGTGGGGAAAGAGAGGATAGAGAGAGAGAGAGAGAGAGAGAGAGAGAGCTGGAAGAGACATGCTGGAATAAAGAGACTGGGGCAGGACAATGCAATGAATTTGAAGGCATGTGTACAATTGAAAGTAAAAGTTAAAAAAACCGGGTTTTGTCACCAATACAAGTTCTAGACTTCGCTTATTGGTAGAGGTACCTATTGGCTATTTAGGAGACTTTTTTAAAGCTTCCGCATAGAACTGTCTTCCATAGATTTCACGATTGTATCCCTGCACCATGTGTTTTTAAAACACTAAGTGATCATAATCATGTTTTCTAAAAGTAACCTAATAGCAGGTATACAGGACTTTTAATATTTTTAAGACTTAAAAAGTTAAAATCATGGCAGGCACGCAAGAGCCCAATATAGAGCAGTGCTGGTCGTCCTGGGTTAAATGATGTACCGTGCAGGTGCATACACACCGTAGTGGCTGATACCCATTTTTACTTTCTGTTACCCCGGAAACTATGCAGGTTGGAAAAAGAAAATATTTGCCTATCAGGATTCTCTACCGCTCTGCAAACCAGGACAACACTTACACAATCCTGCTCCTTCAGGCTTCTACAGTAAAAACGTCTGGTTTTCCGACCAATGCAAATTCCGTCGTTTCACCAAAAGGGATGTGTTACAGTGCCTTCAAAATAGAGCAGTGCATATTTTCGGCGACTCGACTTCAAGACAGTTTTACACGGAGTTCGCTGGAAAGTACAAACCTGAAATCGTCGGGAAGAAACCTATAGATAAGAGTGAATCATTAGCCGGGCCTATGTATGCTAAGGGTCCCGAGTTTAACATCACAGTAGATTTCAAATTTCATGGTTTCCCCGTTCGTCCATCTGTCTTTATTCGAAAGGAAACAATTAACTACATCGTCAATGAATTAGACGATCTTGAAGTGGATTCAAGGTCTGTGATACTGATTTGTGTTGGCACTCACTACACCACATATCCTCTAGGGATGTACGAAGACAGAATGAGAGATATCAAATCAGCTGTCCAGAGACTTCACAAAAGAAGTCCACAAACACTGGTGGTCTTCAAGAGCGCAAATACCCGGAACCACAAAAGGATCCTATATCAGTTACACAACAGCGAGTGGTACATTAGAACGTTGGACCTGACGTTGAGGGCGGTCTTGAAGGATTCTCCAGAACTGGCTTTCATTGATGCTTGGGATATGACCATAGCTCAGAATTTCAAAGACAACGTTCATCCTCATCATACAGTACTCACCAATCTAATGAATTATTTTCTTTCGTATATTTGTCCTGATCCTTGATGAATATGATGTACTGTTAATTTTCAAAACAGTCGTACCAAATCTTTATAATTTATAAAGATTGAGAGTTTAAAAAGGACACTTAATATTCGAATCCCATTAATAGGAAAAATATGAAAGTGATGAAATAGGTTATAAAGGTTTCATAGTAAGCAAATAATCAACACTGGTCAAGGTGATGGACAAACTATCACTTTCTTTCGAGGCGATCTGGATGTAGCTAACTTTACGAAGTGAAGTTGAGGAAAGATAGCATATACTTTCGGATCGCCGAGGAAGTAATAGGCTAGTTTGTCTAGTTGCAGAATCTGCTTTTGAAACTAACGTATTCTTTTAGATTGGAAAAAAGGTGTTTACAATTTTGTTGGTTTAAAAATTAATGTGGTGACTTTGTCAAGTTAAGAGACCACAACTAATCTCGTTTTCTTTTCCAACCAATGAGTTCCAATGTCAGTGTTACACCAAATAATATATAACTTATTTTTCATAAGTGCTTCTAGCTTGTATACGCTAAACATAATGTTTGTGTCCATGTTGCAAATATTTGGATATGATTTATTATTTTACTATGAAAATTAATCCATTATTGCTTTTATCTGCTTTTTAGTCATAATGTCACTGCAGGCGCATGTACTTAAAATGTTTTGCTTTACTTGTTTAACTGCCTTTATACAAGTCTTTCGAATGCGATGTGAAATATAAGTGTTGTCCTTACAGTGCATCAGGCCATCCCTGTTGACCAGAGCTCCAAGACAAAAATCAACTCCATTTACTTATTGCAAAAGAAAGCCCTTCGCAATTGTACCGGTTCACAATATTTATCTCATACCAGACCAACATTTTACCAATTAAAAACTCTAACGGTATTTGACATTAATTCACTACAAAGTTTACTGTTTATATTTAAGTATCTAAATGACACGCTCCCACTTTCATTTCAAAACTTTTATACTTTTAATTAAACAAAACTGTTCACGCCTACTCTACTCGCAATTCTTCCAATCTTCATTTAGTCAACCCAAAAATACTAATTGCCCATAGATCCATAAGACACCATGGTCCAGACCTTTGGAATCCTCTCTCAGAAACAATTAAATCCAGTTGTTCCCTCTATTCATTTAAGGCCAAAGTTAAGGCCATGTTACTATCAGAATATGCGAGGTAAAATTTCTGTGTCAACTCTTCAGTCTTTCACGACGCCATCCTTTATACCATTCAAATCATTACCAATGTCATCCTTATCATCATCATCTTTTATCATCATCATCAACATCATCGTCATTGTCATCCACATCATCATCATTATTTTCACTATCCTTTCAAGTTTGGATTTCAGTTATTTTTTATCCATTCTGCTGATTCGATATGTTTATCTATTTAATATTTATGTGGGGTTGCCATATCTTCAAGCATATTGCTTATAATGGCAAACCTTCTTCAGCAAATGATTTTATGTTTAATGAATTATGTTTAATGACTTACAATAATTTGACAATTTTTCATTTATATTTTTTTAAGAAAAATGATTGTATATAAATACTTTTACAATGGATATTTGTGATTTATTGTCAAAAGTAGCTTTTTTGTATATAATGTTACCAAAATGTCATTGTATGCAGAAGAAAATAAATCAACTCAAATCAAATCAAATCAAGACAAATCTTAAGGCAGAACGCCCTTGGTATTTTGACATCATGGGAAATATTCAAAAGCTTTAGGAGACTGAAAGGCCAAATGACCAGAGACCGTAAGCAGGGGCGGCGCCAGGATATTTTGATAGGGGGGGGGGGGGATGACCAACAGGCAAGTTTATTAACATTTTAAATGAAAAAGGGGGTATATAGTTACATACCCAACCCTCTCTTTTCCTATACTGTTCTCTCTTCTTTCTTCTTTTTTTCTTCCTTTTCTCCTCTTTTTTCATTTTTGGTCACTTGAAAAATCATAAGGGGCGCTCGCCCCCGGCCCCCTGTAGCGCCGCCTCTGGTAGTAAGTCTTGTGGACCGTCTGAACATTTGCTGGGACCAAATTCCCCCATGGATCCAAGGAACCAAAGACCCCCTAAACGCCAGGCCGCTGGTTCCGTGGCTCTCCTGATATCTACCGAGAATGCTCCTGGGGAGCGTTTCATCGAGTCTTAATTCAGTGATTTTTTTTTAACCGACAACTGTTAAAAGCTACTGAAATCCTTACATCTGATTGGCTGAAAGCAAATTTGTCAGAAAAAAAAAATCACTGACAAGACACTTGATGAAACGCCATCCCACCCCCCCCCCCGAAACGAAACGTTCACAAGACAGAAGCCATTTGATCTCTTTCACCCTTTTACAACTACTGGGAGGTTTAGCAGAATGACCTCTCCCCCCCCTTCTGAAAAAAAAAGTGAACGCATTTAGTCTATTAGGAATGAATTTCAGAAGAGAGTGCATTTCGAGTGAATTAAGAGTGAATTAAGAGTAAAAATTGTGATATTCACTCTTAATTCACTCTTTTAGGGATGACCTTGTGATCACTCAAAATCCTTGAGTGATCACTGAGGTCACCCCTCAAAGAGTGAATATCACAATTTTTACTCTTAATTCACTCTTAATTCACTCTAAATGCACCCTCTTCTGAAATTCACCCCTAACAGAGTGAATGCGTTCACTCTGTTTTTTTAAAGAGGAAAAATGGCATGTGAGATAAGCGGCTAAAAGGACCAAGGGCGATCAGTATCTTGACTCTCCAAAAGCTAACTTACATAATTCACTGAGACCAAACGACAATTTATCGATCCAATTTAACTATTTTTATTTTGAAAAAAAGAAATTCCTCACTAATAAATTATATTCTGTTTTGTGCAATAGTATTAAGATTTATAATATCTTCTTTTTTCTCCTCCTCTCCTTGTTTATCCTCTCTTATCCTCTTCTCTTCTTCACTTCATAAATGCAGCCACATTTTTAAATCTTCATAAATTATATTCCCTTGTTTTATATTCGTTTGTATTTCAAATCTACCATTCTTCATTGTCTCCATCCGGGCCTTTGCAACTGAAAGTTCACTGTACTATATACGAGCCGTAACAAGATTTCAAATTGTATATTTAGAATGATAATTTATGTTATTATTGTATGTTACAACAGAAACTAAACTGAATCAGAAACCTTTGTTATTACTGCTTTATGTTAATATATTTTTCTCTTTTTCCAGTTCTATTTATATCATTTACTGATGATTGTAATCATTTGATGGATCCACAGTTTACAGGCCCTGTGTTGTAGTAGATCCGCCCATTTACCGATGATTGTAATCATTTGATGGATCCACAGTTTACAGGCCCTGTGTTGTAGTAGATCCGCCCATTTACCGATGATTGTAATCATTTGATGGATCCACAGTTTACAGGCCCTGTGTTGTAGCAGATCCGCCCATTTCCACCGGTTTTTCCTTAAAAATAAACTAAACATACCAATATTTTATTGCATAATTGTGTGCGCTATCTGTTTTATTATTCAAGTAATGCAAAATGTATTATGTTAATGATTTATGTGTCTGATTTCTTTTCAAAAGTGTTATGAATCGTTCTGCTGGAAATGAAAATAAAAACGAAAGCTGAAACTTTAAATATAGGCCTACAGTCATCTAGTATCATATGTGCAACTATTTATTTAAAGAATACAAATAGTTATTTTTAAAAATCGCTCAATACTATGTTGTATTATTGCATTGCTTTATTGTTATTCAGTTCATGAAATAGGCAATGAATCATATTTGATATACAAAGTTTAAAAAAAAAGTCTTTTCAATTTACACTGGTGATATATTTCGAAGTTCAAGATTAAGTCAAGATAACACTGAAATTCAAATCAAAGCAAATATTAATTTCCAATTTACTTCGTCCAGTAAAGGCTTTTCTTATGTTCCTTCCAATTATTATTACATGTTTGATTATTATCATCATCATTAAGAGAAAGAGAATGAGATAAAGAGAGAGAGAGAAGAGAGAGAGAGAGAGAGAGAGAGAGAGAGAGGTGAGAAGAAAGGAGAACATTTTCACAGCCTTGCTAAAGACAGTAGTCCACCGTGTCTAGGGAATTTTCAATGAATAAATTGTCGACTGAAGATTAGTAATCTGTCAAACGTGTATAGGCCCCAAATCATATAAAGATGTGAATTTGAAATACGAATAGGGGAGCCACAAAATATACAAACGGTAAAGTGGTACATTGTATATTCAGAAAGATGAAGTTATACAAAATTATTCAATGTTTGAACATGTTCAAGAAAAGTGACGCACGAGTTTGAACTGACTATTGGTACCAAACAGGAAATGACCGAAGAATAATGAATGGGGGGGGGGGGGGATACACTGCTTATGGAAACATAAAACATTTCAAGAATAAACAAAGTATATAATCTATTCAGAGTCATACATCACTAAGATATATATATATATTTTTTTTTTACAAGTTGCACGTTGGATTAACCCTAAAAGGTCAGTAAAGCATTTGCAAAATACCAATTACGAGGTAATTAGCGGCAAAGTGAATTGTCTCTTATGTATAATTCAATTCATTCAGTACAAAAACTTCATATTTTTCAAATTTAAAGAAACAAAGCTCCTACAAAATGGGTGAAGTAAATTATATACAAACCACAAAATGTAATTTCTTTCATCTATGATACATATATATTCAGACCGTTGTACACGCTGTGAATCCTCTAGCGCTCATCAATGATAAATTGTTAAAGGGGGTACCCAATGCCGAAACAATGTTAGTTCATTTAAAAGAGCATGATTTTATTAGCAGGAAATCATCTGCCTAAAGTTTTTTAAAAAGTCGTGTTGCCAAGGAAACCCCAAAATGTGGTAAGATTTCAGGATATTTTTGACCCCTCAGCTGTGACCCAATTTCAACTGGGTACCCACTTTGACGTCAAAATGACGTCAAAGTGGGTACCTTGTCGCGTACTTCTGGCAAAATGCGCGCAAGGTATAATACATATTGTACAGTCTAGCGCGCAGCTCAACTGCAATGCGAGAAGTTGGGTACCCACTTTTACGTCATACCTCATACTCAAATTTTTTGGTCAACTCTTGATTTTTCATGAGAAAATTAGGCAAAATGCATTGATTTCGATTGAAAATCATCAAATTTTTAATGTTATTCTTCTTAGAATTCTATTCTCGATCACATATCAAAAAATATTTTACCATTGTGTAATCACTTTAAGTGATATAGAATTATCAACACATAGAGCGGTGGGGATGGAGGGGGAGCGTCTGAATGTCGAATTGAATAGGTTCAACAAACCAAGCACAATGGCCGAAGCAGCCTGCTTCAAGATTATCTCCTGTGCGGATAGGAATTGCACTACGACAGGTTCTGTTCAACAACCCATATTAGTCCATATACAGAGTTTTCTAAAGGGCTGAATTAATCAGTACTTCCTCCTCAAATTGGCAACAATTATTTTTCCCACTGCTACGTACGGTAGTAAAAAAGAAAAGTTATTAAATTAGCCAATATGAATGAAACTGCAAAATTTAACAGAAATATTGCCAATTTGTATATGAAAAAAAATCTTATATACATTTCACTATACGTTATCAATTTACAGACTTTAATGACTAGTTACACCGACATAAATTTTTCTTATTCACGAACGGCGCGAACGGCACAGCGTACTGCATTGCAAATGGACTCAATGTCAGTCTTTCGGCAGTGCTCAGGTATAATGTGTAGTTCCCAGCATTCTGGATCAAAAGATGCTGCAAAAGTGTAACCAAAATTATGACACTGTGCTGTTGTGACATCACATGACAGACGACCCTAAGGATTTATTTCCTTCGGCTTTAGGAATTCGGAAAACATATACTAAATAAATCAAAGAATCCAGAAATCATACTTCCAGTGTGGTTCATCAAGGCTTCGGCACATCATGACAAATATACGAAAGAAAGTTATTCATAAGATTCGAGAGAACTTTCGCAAGAGGATGGACGTGGTCTTTGAAATTCTGAGCTATGGTCATATCCCATGCATCAATAAAAGCCACTTCTGGAACATCCTTCAAGACCGCCCTCAACGTCAGGTCTAACGTTCTGATGTACCACTCACTGTTTTGCAACTGATAAAAGAGCTTGTCGCAATTTCGTGTGTTTGAGCTTTTGAAGACCACCAGTGTCCGTGGACTTCTCTTGTGTAGTCTCTGGACCGCCGATTTGATGTCTTTCATTCTTTCTTCGTACATTGTTAGAGGATATGTCGTATAGTGCGTTCCAACAGAAATCAAAATTACCGACCTTGAGTCCACTCTAAGATCGTCTAATTCATTGACGATGTAACTTCTCGACTCTTTGCTAACAAAGCCTGATGGACGAGCGGGAAAACCATGAAATTTGAAAGACACAGAGATATTGAGCTTAGCACCTTTGGCGTACATTGGTCCTGCCAAATAACTTTTATCTCTTCCTGCCTTCCCGGCGATATCAGGTTTGTACTTATCGGCTAACTCCAAGTAGAACTGTCTGACAGTTGAGTCGCCGAAGATATAAACTGCTCTGTTCTGCAAGCACTGTAAGACATCTGTTTTAGTAAATCGACGGATTCTGCACTGATCTGAAAACCAGACGTTCTTGCTGTAGAAACCTGAAGGAACACGGTTGTGTAAGTGTTGTCCTGGTTTGCAGGGCGGTAGCGATTTTTGATAGGCTAGGAGGCTCTGTTTCCAACCTGTACCGTTCAAGGGGTAACACAATAAAATGGGCGTCAAGCGAATTATTATACTAGCGTAAAACTTTGAATCACTTTAACCACAAAAGCACTACTCTTGGATGAACGTTATTGACATAGGTCAGAAACATTGCCAAGACTTATTTACACTTATCCAGCATCGCTCTTATTAGATAGGTCCAGTAGATGGAAATGTAAACCTCTCCAAAAAGTTTGAGGGATGATATCTTTCTTGTTACTGATCTATCAAAAAGAAGCTGTTGTCATGGATAAGCTAAATTACTTTCCTTTCAAAGGATGAAATCTGTCTGATTGATGCCACTAATGAAGTCCAAAGACATGAACCAAGTAATCCTGTTTTGTTTGGAAGATGAAATTTGCCTTAGATAATGTTTGTGTAAGGTAGAGCTGCTGCTTACCGATTGGTCGTTTGTGTGATGTAAAGATACCGTACTTATCGAATCTCTTAAAAAGCATGTACAATAATGGACAGCTCTAAGCTGGTTTAAGTCAAAATAATGTTGCGACCGGGTTTGCAAGAGCGCAAGTGCGATATCTAGATTACGGATATCGGATAAATTTCTTGAAACTGGAGAATTTAAAGACAGGTCGAGGAGTGGGCGTCCCCCCCCCCCAAAAAAAAAGACAACCATGCAACAACCCTGTGATCAAGCATTAAAGAGCCGAAGGCTATCGAAATCTGTTTTTGGAGTTGTCGCTAATTACAATCAACTGAAATTATTTTCTAGTCTAAGAAATTTGAGTGAAGATTTGAACAGCATTGGGCCGCGTTGCATGAAACTTACCATTTAAGGTAACTCTGCCATCAGTGGTAACTGCCATCATGGTAACCATTGCTCAACAGTCAATCAAATTCAAGATTTCCATGGACGTTACCACTAATGGCAAAGTTACCATAAAGGTGCTTTTCACACATTTCTATCTGGGCACATGCCTGCTACTGATTATTTTATTTTTTAACAGCTCCCTTTTAATAATCAATTAATTATGCTGACCTCAGTTGCAAATTTTGTTTGTCTATACTTACTGTTTAAATTACCCTTTACGATTATTGGAAGTGGTGTTCTTTTGATTAGCAGCTTATGTCTACAAAGGAAAATCAAAATAAAACAAAACCAGGAAACGTGATATGGAAAATATACCTTAAATCAATCAAATCAAAATCAAATCAAATTTGTAACAAATTCTTAAACCTGCTGGCACAAACATGTGCTCTTGAATGTCATGCAAAACAATGGTGCTTGCCACAATACCCAGGGGAGCGTTTCATGAAGAGTCTTGTCGGTGATTTTCACTAACTAACTTGCTCTCAGCCAGTCAGATGCGAGGATTTTCAGTAGCTCATAACAGTTGTCAGTGAAAATCGCTGACAAACTCTTCATGAAATGCTCCCCAGATGGATGTATTTTTCTCAAAGGGAGATACAAAACTATTCATCATCTACCTCAGCCACCCTGACAGATATGATCCTATATGCACAAGAATAATTTGCTCTAGCCAATGAGATGCGAGGATTTTCACTGACATCGCTAGGTTAACTCGTTTGACTGCTGACTTCCACATTCAAAAAGCCGCTGTACAATAGTTATTCAGTTCCCTTAGTCAATAGGTTAACAGATTTACGGACGTTTGCGATCATTTTTAAAGCAAAGATCATCAAGAGGTAGTACCAATTATTCATACCTTAATTGGGCATGGAAAATTTCAGTTTTTATTGCTTCTGTATAATTGCTAGGCACATCAATCCTAGCTAACAAATAAATTTAATAGAACTGACTTATAGATTATTGATCAATTATCATATATATATATATATATATATATATATGCCTATGATTAGTAAAACAAAATTTTCATGTACCATGTGAATGAATTTTTCAAATAATTACAAATACAAATACAAACTGAGCCATTTTTCGCCAACAACTCTGACGAATGATAATTTCAGCATTCAATCCATGGGGCAGTCCGAGTCTTTGTAAGCGAAGTAGACCTACCAAACTTTGTTAGATCCACATTTTAAAAAGAAATATTTCCTTCGAATAACGCATAAAGTGCAATTAAACCGGATAAACCAGTCGCATCCAGATTAGACCCCTATACAATCAAAAGGAGAAACTCACTGATTTGAAATTCATACAAAAGGTTCCCAAGGATTGCCAGGAAAATTGTTAATATCCTCCCCGTATCATGATTATGTTTCCGGTCACCCTTCTGACTATTTTTTTTTTATTCGTTTCGCCGGTTTTTTAAAGAGGCTCTGTTGTGGGCTTTCATGGGGAATTTGTATGGTGGCCCTGAAGTACGCGCGACAAAAGGTCATGTGCGACGTGAATTTCGCATCCCAGGTTCTGAACTTCGCATCCGAGGTCATGAAATTAATGACCCGTGGCGCAAACTTTGGATCCCAAGTCGTGAAATTCACGATCCGCGGTGCGAAATTCAGGACTGGGATGCAAAGTTCGCGCCACGGGTCCTGAATTTCGCACCGCGGGTCGTGAATTTCACGATTTGTGATGCACAGTTTGCGCCACGGGTCATGAATTTCGCATCGCGGGTCGTGAATTTCACCACTTGGGATGCAAAGTTCAAGACCTGGGATGCGAATTTCACGTCGCACATGACCTGTTTTCGAGCGTATTTCAGGGCCACCATAAATTTGACATAATGGGTGCATACCCAGTAACAGGTGTTGTCCATCACTTTGAGTTTTAGGACCAACAGACCTTATGTAATGCTCTGTATATTCCACCCTATGCCCCATTTGGCAAAGTCATTATCGCACTTTCCCTGGCCCGAGAATGCCGAAGAATGTTCATGGTGGGACACCTTATTTTGCTGTGCTCCAGAAATGTAGCTCTATTGCAGGTATTACCAGTGCTTTTCACAAAGTCTGGTTTCAGCAAATTATGATTTACTCCCCATAAAAACCCACGACAGAGCCTATTTGACAGCGTAATTATTCTTTTAATCAGACAGTCCGAGGAAGGGACAATTTACTTACACTTTAAATATCTTTTGTTCTTCTTTCCTGACGGCCTCCATCGTGTATTTCTTGGATAGCTCACCGTCAGTGGCGTAAAACTGCCAGTCACTGCAGGAAAGATTTTTGTGAGAGGGCGCTATGCAAAACCAAGGGTAGCCCGTCCTTCCATCCGTGAAGTTACAGAGAAGCTGCTGCATGTGTTAAAAAGAACGTAGTGCCGGAAATTATTATTTCCGTAATATGATAAGACATTGCAAAGGGAAAAAATTGTTCGTTTTTTTTTTTTTTTTTTTTTTTAAGAAACACACATGTTCACGCTCGTAGTAATATACCTATAGTACGATGATTTGTTTAGAGCAAATAGCGCAATATAGAGATAACATGCCTTGCTCAAGGTCATAAGTGCTGTGCTCGGGATCGAACCCACGATCTTCACGCTTCCATTCAAGTGTTTTTAAACCATTCCACTACGACACCTCACCTTTAACAGTGTTTAATGAAAATCTCGCTATCATTATAGGTATCGTTCAAATATGACCAACGCCGTGGAGGTGCCGTGGACCAGTGGTTTAAGGCGCTTGACTGGACCAGATGCGAGGATCGGGGATTCGAGATCCGGCATGGCACTTATGCCATTGAGCAAGGCTTTTTGTCTACATTGCTCTTTTAGCATACTTCAAATAAATGAAAATGCTACAGACATATCGATACCAAAGTGTGCACTTGTTCGCAACAACAAAACCCCCGCTGTAATAAAGGTAGAAACCTCGAATCGGCATACCGATTAAGACCAAAATGAACGTATGCTGCAAGAGGGACTCTATGCTCACATTCTGTATAACTTTCGGAAGGCACATGGCATCCTCAATGACTTCAATTCCTGAATCGAATTTCTTGACGTAGCGTCCCTTGAAAACAGTTCTGCCCGGCTCAACGTCCCGATTCCTCTCTAGGACTCGAATAGCTTCACTCGGATGGATCAATATCACTATCACGGCGACCTTCCCAGGCCATCGTAACGTGAGGTCAGCAGTGTAGGTACCATTTCCCAGGTCATTCGTGACATCGATGCTCCAGGAGGCTTGCTGTTTAGCGGTGTACAGTTTGACCCGGAAGTAGTCACCTCCATAGGTTTTCGGGACGTTGTTGATATCCCTTGCAATGATACGGATCTGTATGGTGTCATTGACTTTGTATGATGCCTTTGCGTTGATGATATCTGCAGACGTGTACACGTTACTCGTATACGCAATCCCATTATCTCCATTTGTCTGTGGTTGAGCTTTAGCGGATGGCAGTCGATTTGACATTGACCAGTTCGATGGTGTCTCATCTCGATAACCATATACCTTTTCCGAAGAACAAACGAGAAACAAAGAATAATATGAGTGATCATGGCCATAGGTACATATCAGAATTAGCATGAATAGCATGCTGTTTTAGGATCATATAAATTGAGTAGAGTTGAAATTCTTGCCTCTTAACTCTTATACCAGAGGTCCTGGATTCGATCCTCGCTAGGTGCATACCCCTTGGACAAAATACCAAGATTTGTCTTTCTCGATCGAAATGTAAATGAGGATAAGGCAAATTGCTTGGGTAATAACAAATTTCAGGGCCTTCCCATGGAACACTATAGTTCTCATTCATGAGGCTTCCCTGGTTTAAAAAAAAACAGTATTATGGTATTATTGATACTCACATGGTATGCTGGAGGAGGTGTGAAGGCTCTACGAGGTAGCCAGTTTTCAGACTGCTGTAGAATCACTAGCACAAGTACAACTAAAATTACCGCCAGAAGGCGAGAAGGGGCCGACTCACAACAGGCCATGTGGTATGTCATCTGCAAAGCTCCGTACAAACAGTAAAAGAGATATTTGATTTTAATGTGGACAAATCACCCACAAAGCATATGTTTACGATTCGTATACAACTAATGAGCATAAGATTAATAATAATACTAATAATGATAATAATAATAATAACAATAATAATAATAATAATAATAATAATAATAATGATAATAATAATAATAATAATAATAATAATAATAATAATAATGATAATGATAATAATAACAATAATAATAATAATAATAATAATAATAATAATGATAATAATAATAATAATAATGATAATTCTGGTTACCCAGGGAAGCCCCATTGGTGTCCTTCCTGAGGGCCCTGTAATTATCATTACCCCAGCAATTGTTAAGTACCCATTTAAACCTGGGTGGAGATTGGATTAATGTCTTGCCAAAAGACGTTAATGACGGGATGGCATTCGAACCCTCTACCCTTAGATTGAGAGTAAGGAATGAACCACTATACTACGGCAAAAGAGATTAAAAAAATAAAAAATAAACTGCATGTGACCTAGAGATTCAAGGTTTTTTTGTTTTTTGTTTTATTTTCAAGAGGAGAATAATCCATGTCACACCCTGTGCTTTAATTTTATCCAATAGCATTTAATTTTTGCAGTTAGTTATTTCTTAAAATTGAACAAAATATTAAAATGTTGGTTACTTCTTGTAAGTCACTGCCCGTGGTTCTATTCAAAGGTATCCAAGGCCGCACGCGGGATTTTTTTCCGGGGGGGGGGGAGCAAGAATACCTAAAATGTTCGAAGAAACACGCAAGCGAGGGAGCGAAGCGACCGAACTGGTCACGAGGGCTTTTTTGCCAAATTGAAAGATCTGGTGCATACTGCTTGAAATTTTCTATAGAGCAACTGTCCCCCCTGCTCCTACTGTGTACGGCCATGAACATATCCAAGAGAAATTATTCACATTACTAAATTGCTACAAGCATTAACCGAATTCATTTCTATCAATTCAAGTTAGATTACAAATATCATACAAATTAACATGAACATAATAATGCAAACACACACACACACACACACACACACACACAAGGAACATAATTATAAATTAGCATGAACATATCTAAAAGATATTATTCACATGATTAAATTTAAGCATTAACTATATTCATTTATATCCCTTCATGTAAGATTTAATATATTATATAAATTATAGATGAATTCATATCTGTAAAACTACTCACTTAAGTCGTTCAATATGGTGTCCACATTTTCTTGGGCGTTATAACTGGGTTCTGCAAATAGTGCATCTTACAGTCTCCTGTAAGAAGTGCATTCGAAAACTACACGTCGGGATGAAGTCTACATATATTTTATTAATTATCTCAAAGGAGAATGAAACCCTGGGGAAAAATCACTTTTAATGACAAGAGAAGACAGAGAGAAGCAACTTTGAAAAAAGTTCAATCAAAAACGGTTATGAAATGAGAAATTATGAAACTTTGAAAAGGTTCAGCTTCATAATGCAGGTTTAGAAGGACAACTCTCAATATGTTTTGTATACAAAATGTCATACCTTCTCCATTATCCCCGAAGGTGAAACTTGTCTCCTTCTTAGCTTAAGATGATTATGGGAAAATGTATTTGACGCAACATATGTTGAGTTCACAATTCCAATTCCAATCTCCCATCTACATATGGTTATCCGTTTCTCTTAGCCCCATAGCAGAGTAGTATACTTTTACTTTTCTTCGATGCTATCCCTTTTTGCAGAGTAGCATAGTTTTACCTCTCTTCCAGTCGTATAGTTATGCTGTCTCTTTTTGCAGAGTAAGATAGTTTTATCTATCTTTGAGTCGTATAGTTCGATATGCTCTCTGTTTTTGCAGAGTAGTACAATTTACCTATCTTCGGGACGTAGGCTATAGTTGTGCTGCTATCTATTTTCGCAACGCTTGACTCGAGGACATGACACTTGGAGACTTGTTTTCTTATCTCACCTCTATTTTCCCCCCTCTGCGCCTCGGAATATAAGCTTTAGGGAGACGGGCGTCACACAATTTAATTATCATTAGTGACCTCATGCAGT
Source organism: Echinometra lucunter (assembly GCA_029962745.1). Taxonomy (NCBI): domain Eukaryota; kingdom Metazoa; phylum Echinodermata; class Echinoidea; order Camarodonta; family Echinometridae; genus Echinometra; species Echinometra lucunter. Next base: position 26,642,701 of record CM057162.1, on the reverse strand, counting down.
CGTGTACACTCTAAAAATACACTAGTTAAAATGACTAGATTGAGGGTCAGCTTGATGCAACTAATAATGTCTAGTCATATATCTTACTACATTCTAGTCAGAAATGACTTGTGTTCTAGTCTAAATCGGACTAGAAAAAAGTTTTTAGCTGACCATTTCGTCTAGTTATTTTTCAAACTAATTTGTTTTAAGTGTGCATAGAGTTGCCCTATTTAGAAACTCCAATCGCTTTCCTCCAGCTGACATTATTTTCACATTAGATATTATGCAATAAGCAAGACGCCATGTCTTGGCAAGAATGCTGGATTTCTTTTTGTGCTTGTTCTATTTTTGTTTATGTTTTGTTGGTGTTGTTTTTATTGCTTTCCCTGTAACCCTCAGATCGGATTTAAACATCGTTTATTGTTCTGCTCTTCTCTGAAATAAAAAAGTCGATCATCCCCCCACTCCTCAAAAAGGATCTACGCCGCTGCATTCGGGTGTATGTGTGTGGGTGTGTGGGTATGTGTGTTTGTGTGGGGTGTGTGCGTGTGTGGTGTGTGCGTGTGTGTATCTGTATACGAAACTAATCCTCGATTTCTCGTGAACAGCAATCATTCCCCAGGTGTGAGAACCTGTTTACGCCACTGCTTCTCTTCACAGCACAAAAATCTTGTTTTGAATATTTGAGGAGGTGAATATAAATGCTTTCATTATTTCAATAAAAATTAACGCACAAAAATATTATTGGAAGTAGCTATATTTATTATTCATCTTTTAAAGAAACATGTAGCATGCAATAAAGAAAAGACATACCAAAAAAAAAATCAAGGACCGAGGTTTACAAATAAAAGCATAAGTTCCTCAGGTAGGATTTACATTAATTGTACAGAGTATCAAATACGTAAAGAAAAGACATATGCAGACAGGAGCATCAATTCGTCCTGCTTACTATTTTTCTTGGGGGGGGGGCAATAGGGTTTGCTGCCCCTAATTTTCGTTTCAGTAACCGCAAATACGTATATTTATGGTCCAAAATAACAACAGATTACAATATTTAAAAACCCAATTTTTAAAAATAAAAAAAAAAAAGTGCTGACCTTTCGTATTTTTGTAATATTCTCTTAGTACGAACTTTAAAAAAAAGTCAAACATGACCTTTTTAGTGATCCTTCTCCACTTTGAAAACAAACAAACAAATGAAAAGGGATTCATTCACCATCTCGAACTTAAATTTTTCGTGATAACAGTAAACAGGTACACGACGTGTAAGACAAATGCATAATTGACCAAGGCCAAGAGATGTCAGCTATTCCAACGTATTAAAAGTCTTGGGTTTTATACGTCATATGCATTATGCAGCATTGGCTAAGATCTGAAAACAAGCGTAAAAAACCCCCACTTAAAATAAATAAAATCCTCGAAAATTAGACTGCTTGAGGATGAAGTCCCACTGCTCAAATCAGGTTTACTTGACATAACCTTCATTGGTGCTAAAGGAAAACCACAATTGTCTTGATATCGTGGCGGCCAGTGCTACATAAATAGCACGCATATTATTATTTCTGTATTGTGCTGATTCAAGAGAGAAACTATATCAACAGAACACGCGACCTTTCAGTTGTAAAGTTCCATGCTAGACTAGCAAGACAAAGCAAAACAGTACAGCACCCTTGAACATTAGGACAGGTCAACAGTCCTATTCAGTTCATTCATATGAAGTATTAAATATTAGGGGTTATTTAGCAGGCGCGTTTGCTAAAAGCACACATTGAGATTTATCACTTAAACTGGTTTAACTTAAAATGGTAACTTCATGAATCGGAACCTATACTTCTTACATATTTTTATGGGTAACAATTGGAAATCGGTACTGGCATTTTCTATCATTTGTTAAGTTTTTTGCTTGTCTTTATTTCAATCGAAATTCAATTGTTTTAAGTGGAATGTTAGTGGAATTTTACAGACGTGTATCAGTCAGATGTAATGATTTACATTATGTCTTGGACCGACCTTTATTGTTCCTGCACAAATTCATGTGCATTATGTTACTAGTCAAGCCCACTTTATAGGCCACGACTAACATGAAGATTATCAGTCAGATCCAACATCGGAAAACCGAGCACAAGCATGTACTCCGAAAACGGCGTATGAATACAGAGCCCTCATCGTTCAATGTGAGGCAGTGTGTACAACATGCATTGGGAAAATTCCGCAAAGTCAATATGTCAATGATATATATTTCTTAAAAATAATGCTGCGTGTAAAGTTTCTTCTAAATCCGTGAATGATTCGCCATATGAAATGACTTTCAAGTGACAAAAATCTTTTTAAAATGTATTCCCGGCATTAGTTTGGAAAAATATATCATCAACAGCAGGTCGACGTTGCAGAATTTTCCTCATGCCTTTTGTACACAATGTCTCGCATTGAACGATGAGGGCTCTATATTCACCTTGGTCTATAGGCCGTTTTCGTAGTATAAACCTATGCTCGGTTTTCCGAGGTTGGGTCTGACTGATTATTCTGCTAAGAATCTGTATTCCAACTCGAGAAAAGACCAGGGGAGCGTTTCATGAAGAGTTTGTTGGTTAAAATCACCGACAAATGTTATAAGCTACTGAAAATCGTCGCATCTGATTGGCTGAAAGCAAATTAGTCAGTGAAAATCACCGACAAAACTCTTCATGAAACGCTCCCCTGACTTCTTATAACCATTCACGACAAGATACGCTTATATTGCGTAAATGTGCCAGGCCTTCAGCAGTTTTATATGGGATTAAAACAAAAACAAAAAAAGACCCCCCAAAAAATGTAAAAGATTTCTTTTTTTATGAAAGTGAAGCTTAGTACTGTATCCAAAAAAATATAGCACCAAGATGAAATAAGAGACTAATCAGGACAGATGTACGAAAGAAAATTATTCACAAGATTTGAAAGTACTGTATGATGAGGATGGATAACGTCTTTGAAATTCTGAGCTATAGTCATATCCCAAGCGTCAATGAAAGCTAGTTCTGAAGAGTCTTTCAAGACAGCCCTCAACGCCTGGTTTATCGTTCTGACATACCACTCGCTGTTCTGCAATTGATAAAGGATCTTGTTATAATTTCTGGTATTTGCGTTCTTGAAGACCACCAGTGCTTTGGGACTTCTCTTGTGTAGTCTCCGGACAGCCAATTTGATATCTCGCATTCTTTCCTCGTACATCTTTAAAGGATAAGTGGTGTAGTGCGTTCCAACAGAAATCAAAATAACAGAGCGTGCGTCCACTTTGAGATCATCTAATTCATTAACAATGTAGTCAATGTCCCTGCGTACCCACCCCGATGGACGAGCGGGAAAACCATGAAACTTGAAATTCACAGATATGTTCAGCATAGCATTCGTAGCGTGCAATGGCCCCATCAAACTTTCAGTTTTATCTCGTGGTTTATTCCCTATAATCTCAGGTCTATACTTCTCTGCGAAATTCATGTAGATTTGTCTTGATGTCGAGTCACCAAAGATATGCACTGTTCTGTTCTTCAGACACTGTAAGACATCCGTTTTGGCGAAACGACGGAATTTGCATTGGTCGGAAAACCAGACGTTCTTGCTGTAGAACCCTGAAGGAGTATGGTTGTGCAAGTGTTGTCCTGGTTTGCAGGGTGGTAGAGAATCTTGATAGGCAAACACACTCTCCTTCCATCCTGGAAAGTTTTCGAGAAGCATACATTAAAATGGGTAGTAAATAAAGTCTAGTTCAGGCATGAAGTGCTAAACCGCATCAATCAAAAACCGCGATGGTGTTTTTTTTTTTTGGGGGGGGGGCGAAATGAATGGCAAGTGAGGCGAAGTAACATAATAGGATCTACGCATATTCCCGACCTGTGTGTTATTAGAAGGAAAAATGTGAAGTGAAAGCAACCATTCCACTCTCTAAATTAGCAAGACAGGGAAAATTGTATATTAATCACTGTGTCCGCGTTCACCAGTTCAAACCGCCATTTGAAAATTAATTTTTGCAATTATCATTCATTTAGATTCATGTTAAATCGTTGTGTGTGTGTGTGTTTTTTTTTTTTTTTTTTTTTTTTTTTACAAACTGTGTCAGAGTGGAAAATGATTATGAATGTTCCCGATTTGAGATGTAAAAGCTCTGTATGGCTTCAAATGGAATCTACCAATCGTATTAGGCCTAATTTGATTTTAAACAATTATTGTTCCTGGGTGGCTTTTAAACTGAATAATGAACAGAAATGAAACTAAAACATGATATATTATTGTATACTCACTGCTGTAGTCACCAACTACGTTGAGAGGAGGTGGTGAATTTCGAATAGGCACCTTATGTCTGAAATGAATTGAACGACTGACACTTTGTTACCGTGAATCACAAGTAGCATTTTTCAAATTGGACGGTTACGTTACGATACTGCTTTGTGATTAGCAGATTATATTACACAACATTTTTCTTTTCCAGAACTCAGATTAATGGTTTAAAAGACTACCGACTGCTTAACCATAGCACAAAATAACTCAAGACAAGATATCTATCGAACTTGTCATGCCAAAGTAATTTCTGTCCGTGAATCCAAGCTGGATCAGACTTTGTATTCCTTTTCTTTCATATTTATCATGTATTTAGTGTCATCAAAAATGCAATTAATATTGAGATGTGAAAAATATCAAATTATTAAAGAGGACCGAACAAATGACCTTGAGGTACACACGTTACTGAGCGACATACAAAAAAATCCAATCCTTCCGGTATAGACACCTGTCCTATTCAACGTATGGCACCAATACAATCATTCAAACATTATTGGCATTGTTCCGAATTTAAAGAAAAAAAGTATTCCTAGCTAGTCTCTTTACAAATGACATGTATAAAAGGATTACTTACATATTGAAAATTTCTAACTCTTCCTTTGTGACAGCTTCCATGGTGTATTTTTCGATTGGCTTGTGATCTACCGAGTAAAGCTTCCAGTCATCGCAGGATAGATTTTTATTAGAGGGAGCTACACAGAACCAGGGGTAGCCTGTTCTCCCATCCGTGAAGTTACAAAGAGATTGCTGCGATGATACACGAAACAAAGCTGATAATTCATTGTTATGACGATTCACGAAACAAAGTTGATAAGGCAAGTTTTTGCAGGATTCACTTTCGGGGGGGGGGGGGGGTATTTTATACACGCTCCTTCATTTGTGGAATGATAACCAATTAACCCGTTGAATACTGAATTCTCTCTTTCCCATAGACTAAATACAGGGGTCAGCCGGTTCCAGTAGCCAATGGGTTAATAAGGTTTAAAGTCATTACACAATGGTAAAAAAATATGATGGAGAATCGAATTTTAAGAAGAATAACAGTAAAAAATTGATGATTTTCAATCGAAATCAAGGCATTTGGGCTAATTTTTCTCATAAAAAGTCAAGAGTTGACCAAAAAATTTAGTATGAGGTATGACGTAAAAGTGGGACCCAGCTTCGCGCATTGCAGTTGTGCTACGCGCTAGACTGTACAATATGTATTATACCTTGCACGCATTTTGCTAAAATTGCGCGACAAGGTACCCACTTTGACGTCATTTTGACGTCAAAGTGGGTACTCAGTTGAAACTGGGTCACAGCAGAGGGGTCAAAAATATCCTGAAATCTTACATTTGGAGGTTTCCTTGGCAACACGACTTTTAAGAAAACTTTAGGCAGATGATTTTCTGCTAATAAAATCATGCCCTTTTAAAATTTAATGAACTAACATTGTTTCAGCATTCGGTACCCCCTTTAAGCCCAGATAATTCTTTACGAAACCTCTCGAAGTGAAGTTAAACACGGAGGTTAATAAGCCTTCTTGTTTCGTTGTTTGAGTGGGGTTTTTTTTGGAGGGGGGGGGGTGGCTTATGTTTCTTTTGGTGTTTTTGTGTTTTTGTTTTGTTTTGTTTCGTTTTGTTTTAGTTAGTTTTTTGTTCGTTTTTGTGTTTGTTTGTTTGTTTTCGGTTTCTTTCAGCAGGACCGCCTACTTATTTCCTTATTACCATGGCACTTTTCATAAAATGCTGGAACCAAAAATTAATCAACAGTACACTCTCATTGGGGAGGGCCGAGGGTTGGTCATGCATTATTACGTTTCTTTTTACCCTCTCTACGTTTCAGGTAAAATACATGCAAATGCAATATTAAGCATTGAAAATTTAAATGGAGGATGGTTTTGGTTGTTGAAGGGGCGGATGGAGGTAGGATTGGATACGAATCACATAGTCAGAACAATTTACACAACTCACATTACGGATAACCTTTGGTAGGCACATCACATCTTCAAAGATCTCATCCTCCGAGTCGAGTTTCTGAAGGTAACGCCCCATGAAGATCATCCTTCCGGGGTTCAGGTCTCGGATCCTTTGAAGAACTCTGATAGCTTCGCTGGGATGAACTAGCGTCACAATCACCTCAACCTTCCCTGGCCATCGGAGGGTGACGTCAGCAATGTAGGTACCATTTCCCAGGTCATTCGTGACGTCAATACTCCAAGATGACTTCGTTTCTGCAGTGTATAGTTTAATCCGGAAGTAGTCACCTCCATAAGTCTTTGGGATGTTATTGATATCTCGTGCAGTGATGCGGATCTGGATGATGTCGTTGACCTGATAGGATGCCTTTGCGTTGATGATATCTGCCGTAGTGAAGACATCACTTGTGTAGGCAGTGCTGTTTTCTTCGTTCTGAGTTTCCTGTGGCAAAGATGGCTGCACTTTGATTTCTTTCATTTCTCCTGAAGAATACATTTTCTAGAAACGAAAAAAAGTAGAACTTTTTTATACAAGCGTTTTCTTCGTTATAAGCGCAGGAAAGAGTAAACTTGAAACCTGTCTAGATAGAGTGTTGCGCTGTAAAGTGAAAAAGATTGAGTTCATTCATCGATTTAAATTTTACCTTCTCTATGCAAATCTTTTTTCAGAATAAGTGTGGTACGACGTACTGATAACGTACATGTGACAGAGACAAACCTCGACCTGGGGAGCATTTCATCAACATTTGTTGTCTGACAAGTTGTCAGATCTGACATCTTTCCTTGATTTTGATTGGCTGAGAAGCATCATTACTGTCGGATAAAACAGACTTTGTCGGATAAAACATCCGACAAGTCCTTTCATGAAACGCTCCCCGGATTACCTAATATATGAAGGGGTCAGTGGTATATGAGGGAGGGTGGTTACCGGTCCCTTTCACCTTTTTATAATAACAACCCACATTAGAAATGTTTAGTACATGAAAATATAAATGTGCCCCATAACATCATCTACCGAAATGTTTTTTTAGTGTAAAGTACATGTATTAATAAGAAATGTAGGCCTATTATTAATTTTTTTTGGTAAAAATCGCCCACCCTCTCCCCCGGAAAAAGTAATCTGCACCAACCCTTGGCAGAACCTACCCTCTTTGTGGGAGAATCATGAGGTTTGAAGTTCCGTTGTCGTAACGACTTTGGAAATAGCTGAAGGATCACCAGCAAAACTGAGGTACATATCATGAGGCAAAGCAGAGGTGACTTCAAGCGATTACAGGCCATCTGACAAGAAATACCATTTTTACCATTAAACGGTTACTGGGAGAAGCAGCAGTAGTAGAAGTAATATCAGTAGTATGTAGTAGTAGTAGTAGCAGTAGTAGTAGTAGTAGTAGCAGCAGCAGCAGCAGCAGCAGCAGCAGTAGTAGTAGTAGTAGTAGCAGCAGCAGCAGCAGCAGCAGCAGCAGTAGTAGTAGTAGTAGTAGTAGCAGCAGCAGCAGCAGCAGCAGCAGCAGTAGTAGTAGTAGTAGTAGTAGAAGTAGTAGTAGTAGTAGTAGTAGTAGTAGTAGCAGCAGCAGCAGTAGTAGCAGCAGCGGCAGCAGTAGCAGCAGTAGCAGCAGCAGCAGCAGCAGCAGTAGGCCCTAATAGTAGCATAAGCAGCATCAATAGTAGTAGTAGTAGTAGCAGCAGCAGCAGTTGTAGTAGCAGTAGCAGTAGTAGCAGTAGTAGCAGTAGTAGCAGTAGAAGCAGTAGTAGTAGCAGTATAGTAGTAGTAGTAGTAGTAGTAGTAGTAGTAGTAGTAGTAGTAGGTAGTAGTAGCAGCAGTAGTATTAGTAGTAGCAGCAGTAGCCGATCTTCAATCACTACAAACATTAAACCTCAAATAAATTCTTCGCTCTGCGAAACAAGAAGCATGTTAAAAAGATTAACAGAAAAGCAGCTGCTAACACTCTTACATTTTTTCACTGATTCCCTGTTTTGTTTTCAGGGTATTGATGTACATTTATGATAACAATGGTAAGACAAAACATTTCAAAATGCATTTGGACAAGTTAGATGTCTATGTGTTGCAGAAGCTGTGTAATTGCTTGCATGATAATGTAAAATGTCAGTGCTGTGAGTTTGATGAAGAGTGATCTGCGTTCAGGCCTTGGTGCTAGGTAACATACTGCACTCATTCACATCCCAGACCCCCCCCCCCCCCCCCGAAAAGTGGAACGCAATGCACATTGTTTCATTATCTAAGGATAAGCTGTATGTCACATCATCAATATTGCCTAGTATGATTAAGTTGCTAACCAAAGTTCATACTATCATTCGTGGAGCGAAATACAGACGAGACAATAACTGCGCTTGGCGTTTACTAAATTTCGAAGCACGTTTCACGATAAAAGTGCTCTAATGTGCAGTGGCGTAGACAGGTTCTTACACCTGGGGGGGGGGATGATTTGCCGTTCACGAGAAATCGAGGATCAATTTCGTATACAGATAATATACACGCACACGCACACATACGCACAGGGCCGTACGCAGAAATTTTTTCCTGGGGGCAAGATGCGTAAAAATTTTCGAAGAAACTCGAAAGCGAGGGAGCGAAGCGACCGAGCTTGTCACGGGGGCGCTTTTGCATTTTTAAAAATGAAATTGAAGGATTTGCTGAACACTTTTGTTGAATTTTGTGAAAATTTTCAGTAAAAAAGTGTAAGTTTTCAAAATTTCGGGGGGGGGGGGCAACTTCCCCCTGCCCCCCCCCCGCTGCGTACGGCCATGCACCCACACCCCCCCCCCACACACACCCATGCACCCGAATGCACAGACATAAATAGAAGATATACGCACCGTGACAAACGAATATAGAATGTGGACTGACACACATTATCGCATATTTGCGTCACGCTATTTATCTTTTTTTTTTTTGTTTTTTTTTTTGTTTTGTTACACCACTTCAGGAAAACGGTGACGGCGCCGAAATTACCCTAAAGTAATATAAATAACTACATAAATCAGAATAATGATCGATATAGTTATGATAGTAATCGTCATTTCAGTCACATTAACGATGATGATGATGATAACTATCATTATTATCATAAGCATAATGATAATAATACATTACTAATTATTATTATTATTATTATTATTATTATTATTATTATTGTTATTATTATTATTGTTATTGCTGTTGTTATAATGATAATTGTTATTACTATTATTATTGCTGTTCCTATCATTTCTAAACATGATAATTCAGTTTAATTGTAAGCAAACATACTTCCCTAAAACCTGGGGGGGGGGGGTATGATTGTACATGTCATCCCCCGCACCTTGTGGGGTGGGGGGATGCATACCCCTCATCCCCCCCCCCCCCCCCCCCCCCCGCTGTCTACGCCCCTGCTAATGTGTAAAGAAACTTGACACATGAGCAGTCCACATTACTGCAGGTACTAACGTTAAAGGCATTGGCTAACTTTGTGAGCAGCTGATTTTAAACATTTTCAAACTAAGATGAAACATGTGAAACATGTGTATGAAAACTTGTATTTGTACTCAAAACCCCTGAAACCAACCATAATTTGAAGTGAAAAACTGTGAGTATGACGCAAACTACGATTTTATCATTTTTTGGTCTCAGAGACAATAAATAGGAGGAGCATTTTCCACGAGTTAAAAAAAAACACGGTTGGCTGCACCTCTCTCCCTGTACTATACGTGATATGCATACACACACATACACAGTACTCTTCAGGTGAACTCTGTGCACATACCCGCTGCTTGCAACCGACCATTATATTTTCTTCAAACATTGGTTTACATTATTAATATTTAAAAACACTTTCCGTCGATATCATACTTTGAAACTTTCAGACTGGTATTTTTTAACTATAACTCTTGTGTTTATACCATTGTAGGTAGCAAAATGAGATTTTTAAAAAAATTTTCACAATCTGTTAGCCTTTTACTTTAATGCGTCAGCATAGAACGGGAGCCAGAGGGGGTCAACCTAACAGAAAACAAAACCAAAAGAACCCCCTTGTTTGTGTCCTTAGCAATGCTCTATGGACGAAACTGTGCTTAGAAAAATAAATCATCTGTCGTGCACGAAGTGGTGGGGGCGGCCAGGAGGGTACTCCGTAGAGGGCCTAAACTGACTGCTTCTCATACACTCGGCTTATCATTCTTGCTTTGAAAACGGAGACAAAGCTGATGGTATGACAAGCCTTCATACGCGAATTCCTCGCTTCTTTAAGCATTCTTTCAGCAGATGTTCATTTTGCTATTTTTAGTCATGCTCTCAAGCACAGCGATAAAAAATCTACGTTTGACAGCTGATCATGCCATCAGTTTTGTCTTAGCTTTCAAAGCAAGAGCATGCAGTCATGCGTTTGTGAACAAAAGCCGAGTGCACGTGAATCCATCTTCCTTTCTCTCCCCCCCCCCCCCTCTTTGGAGGGCCCTTCTGGCAGCCCCACCTCTTTGTGCACAGCAGACGACCCCCTCCCCCCTAGATCACTGCCTGTATACTAACGAGTGCTGGAGTGACCCCCTCTGGCTCCCGGTCTATATTGCTCATGAAATGATTATTGGTGCTCTTTATAAGAACTTTGCACTTGCAATTTAGCACATGGTTAATTGGTGATAAGTATGATGAAACAATCAAAATAGGCTTAGTGTACTCATCACGCGATTATTTGTTCTATACTGTTCTGTAATGTTCTGATGACATGTATAGGCACTATGACATGATAAGGTGCAAAGGGCATCCAATTCGACACATTGACTAATGAATAATCCAATTTGATTAATTAATTGATTTGAATGAAATGAAGTAAATTACTTCATTTCATTCATCTTAAAAAAAAAAAAAAAATAAGATGCGAGATAACATGCATAACAGAGGTTATAGGCCATACTCTCTCTAAAAAATAAGAGTGAAAGCATTCACTCTGTAATGGGTGAATTCAAGAAAAGAGTGCATTTAGAGTGAATTAAGACTGAATTAAGGGTAAAAATTTTGACATTCACTGTTTAGGGGTGACCTCGGTGATTACTCAAGGATTTTGAGTGATCACTGAGTAAATAAAAATTGAATATCACAATTTTTACTCTTAATTCACTCTAAATTCACTCTTTTCTTATATTCACCCTTAACAGAGTGACGCGAACGCGAATAGAGTGTCAAAAACGAGGTATGCCATTTTACACTTGTGCAGGTACTGTGATACATGTTGTTAGAGTTTCGCAATTTTAGATTGATCTCAACTCCTATCTCTTAAGTACACAGTTGAGATCAAACTCAAAGTTGAGACTTCATTATATAATTGTATTTAAAGGAAGTAAACCTAAAAGCAACCGCACATTATACTATCCGAGAGCGACCAGAAATTAGAAAGAAGTAGCATTTCACATTGAAGAAAAAGATTTCAAAAATAAAAATGACGTAACTGGAGTTTTGAAAGATGATCGTCATTATTATGCATCCTTTTAGTCGTAGAGATATCGTAGACAATGCCATGATGCCACTTCTAGAGGGATGGCAATCGCCTGTAATCGGGTAATTTTGGTTTTATATTCTTACGAGCATTCAGAGCTTTGTTTATTAAGATTTTACATGCTTGAAGTTCATGTCAAGCATTGCAACGATCGCAGACAGATCGCAAATTATGCCGCAGGTTTGATTCGTTCGATTCTCAGGGGGTTATTGTTATTACTATCATTAAACTACACAGTTTTCATCTTAAAGTAAAGAAATATGCAGAAAGGTCTTTCTTCTTTAAAACGTAATGTGATACTGTAACCATGGTAACAGGAATCCAGTCATGAAATTAAACAGAGGAAATGCTTCCATCATGTCATCATTTCTATTTTGTTCATTCCTTTACAAAATCATTGTAATTTCACTGAGATGATTGAACATGATGTCATTTAACTCTTAGCAATATAAGAGAGTGGACTAACTACCCACTTAACATGCTTAAGCTTAGTCATGTTAGTAAGGGCTCAAACTTGTCAAACGCTTTATTTAACTACAAAACATGTGGACTGTTGACGTCAGAAGTATAGCTACACACCTGAATAGCACCTTTAAGAAGTTTTATTTACCATTATGAAAAGGCAGCATGACCATTTTTCGTGGTTGTACTTGGGTCAGGTAAATACAAAATTGTGAGCTGAGCGTGCCGTCGCTTGGTCAAAATAGTTTTAGAATATACGCCTATACTTTCAGAATACCCATGCACTCGGCAAACATGATATTATTAGAAGATTAGGGATACTGAGATACAAACACTACGTCAAATCTCCAAGCCCGGTTTTGAACTTTGAAATAATATACTCAAGGTTTTCGATGAAAAAGCTTCAGTGAATTTGAAGCCTTTGTGATATATATGGCTTTGTAATCATGATGGTTACTTACTCTGGTATAACGCAGAACCCTGTGGAAGATAAGTGAATTTTTCTCTTTTGAATGTTTTTCTGTAGGCCTAAATTTTGTACTTCGTGCATTTTTTTTAACTGATAAAAAGTTACTGTTGAGTAAATGAGAGAATGGTCGTAGTGCGTAAAGAACCAAACTTCTGCTTTTCTAAAGTTCTAACCTTTCTGAGTTATATCTACAAGGAACCCAAGGCTACTCTCCCACCATGCAAGGAAAATAATAGTTACATTAGACAAGGAAGTATCTCTCCCCACCCCTTCCATCCTTTCTCTAATGATTATGTAGGAAGATTCATAAAGGGCATATCATTACTTGCGTTTTATTCAATTACACCCCTAAAATACTATGCCTAGAAAGAAAAACAGTTTTCTCTCATAATTGCAGGAGAATGAAATCAAAGTGAATTTAGTTAGGTATCATTGGTGTTAAGATTGGAATTTTATCATGGAAAAAAGCAAACTGGTTTTCAAATGAAATGGGTGGATAGTCTTGATAGTAGTAGTAGTAGTAGTAGTAGTAGTAGTAGTAGTAGTAGTAGTAGTAGTAGTAGTAATAGTAGTAGTAATAGTAGTAGTAGTAGTAGTAGAAGAAGAAGAAGTAGTAGTACCGTAGTAATATTTGAGGCAGTTGTAGTAATATTAGTAGTCGTCGTCGTCTTCGCCGTAATAGTTGTTGTTGTTGTTGTAGTAGCAGTCGTGATAGTATAAGTGGTTGTAGAATTGTCATCGCTATCATCACAATCGTTATCATTGATCATATAATTTTTTCTCTTTTAAGTACCAACTGTTGATCAACGACATGATTACAATCGGTACCAGTCGAATAGTATTTATACTAGTAGCAGAAGAAACGACAGTAGTTGCGTTAGTAGTATCGTCATCGCTATCATCATTCTGTTTGTAATATCATAATATATACATGTAGGCCTAACTCGTATACGGGTTTCTCATTGCAAAATAATCATAATTACTTTTATCAAGTTATTGATATATTTCATAATCATTCCTGGTAATCATTCCTGGTATCAATATATCTTAGCATTATTTCTAATGTGATAGAATATACAGACTATCAAGAACTTTACGAGGATCTACTTTCATATTTAACGAATTGTCATCACGTAACCTTTACGCAATTCACTAGGTCCGTGCCTGTACATTCAGTAGTCATTCTTCGGCTATAAATATCATATAATAGTAGTGGGAAAAAGACTATTCCATTGCTTTTTGCATTGAGAAAATGGTCTTAAATGTAACATTATCCAACTTCGCATTTTCTCATTCTGAAATAGTTCATTTATAGTTTACGGCATTGATTGGCAAAACAAAATACTATGTATTGCACTCTTTAAAAAAATCCCAACATTGTGGAATGTTGGCAGAGACTCTGTGCAGCGAATAAGCATTGCAATTTCTTCAGATACATCATAACATGTCATTTCGTCATACATTACCTTGACGAATTCGAGCGTTGAATCTTGGGATATTAAAAAAAAGCTGAAGCAAGGTCTTGGTGAAACTTGAAAGACAGATTAGTTATTCAACAAGAAGCACATCAAAAATGGCACAACGATGAAAACTCTGATTTAAGCAGCACAGCTTTTATGTCAAAATCTTCGCAGTGGTTGTAGATGTATTCGTGCTGTAATTGGTTTAATCAATGATGATCTTTCATCGGCAAATGCATGATTGGATGACGCGAGAGGGCGCTAATTCCCTCTTTCCTTTTTTCTTCCGTGATGCTGATGTGTAGGGTAGAAAATAGTTCTTGCCTCTCGCAGTTACCTTTCAATTTGACGTAATAGAAACGTCGTAGAAATGAATATGTATAAGCTTTCCAAGGCGCTGAAAGGTATGAATTCCATGTATAAGTTTCTTAAAGAACCACTACCGGTGTCGATCGCTCTCTCAGCTCAATGAGCTACGCACTCCCTCTTCTACAATCCAAAAAGTCCTGGGTTCCATTCTTGCCCTCGTCTTAATGTAATTTTGATGTAATAATTGATAACAATGGCGTGTATTCGTCAGAAAGGGTTAAAGTATCACAGCTATTATTGATACATATTCATTTCTATGACATCAAACTGAAAGGTAAGTGAGAGCGACAGGAACTATCCTCTATTTGTAGAACCGTCAAAATATCATTGCTTCGTTTGGATGACTCTAGATGGCGTGGTGGATTTGGTCGAATCAGAGCCCTTTAATGCAGAGTTTGGCCAACTCGGTCTCATTGGGTTACAATGTCCATGGCGCAATTTCTTTTGTATTGTGCTTGCCTGTAATAAAGGGCTCTGATTCGACCTAGAGTACTTACATGTAGGTACTCTAATTCGACCAAATGCACCACGCCCTCTAGAGTTATGAGTTATGGGTGAAATTAGAGTATCTACATGAAGAGAGTAGCGACAACCCATGATTTGAACGCTATTTTCCCCCTGTTACGCCACTTTTCGATTAAATTCCGATAAGCATCTGGATGTTCGAAATAGAAAGAATTTTGTTTCCCCAAAATGTTACTACTCTCTTTACGTAGGTCGGTGTAGGTACTCTAGTTCTAATGTACTAGTATAGGAACCCCAGGGTAAATGACCAATATAGTTTGAGAAAAAAATATGCATTGCCTATGGTGGACTCAAGGCCAGGGAAAGAGGGAGCTGGCAATCAAACACACGGGGATCAATATATAAATCAATTGATTGTTGGAGAAGTCAAGCCCTTTTTCATTCAACAAGGACTCAAAATTTGCACTGTTATCAATGAACCTGTTTACCCCTCTCATGCTTCATGCTTTCACACACACACACACACCCACAGACGCCCTCCATTCAGATTAAGATTTCATTCAAAATAAATCACTTCATAATAAAGGTAAATAATTCCATACAAATCTTCACTTCGTTTTCATAACACAATTTGATAAAGAGAATGATGGAATAAAATCACTTATATAGAAATAACATACACAACCCCAAATCCTAACACGTGTTATCTCACCTCGTGCCCCCACCGTATGATGTTAGATATGAATGATCTTAAAAATAAGGCATTCTTCTTTTTTTCTCTCTCTCTCATCTTTTCACATTTATATACGCACACACACGCACGCGCGCACACCTGCACCCTCCCCCATATATATATATATATATATATATATATATATATATATATATACACATATATATATATATATATATATATATATATACACATATATATATATATATATATATATATATATACGTGAAAGAAGGGTAAGGTACAAGATGACGCAGGTCTGGACCACAAGATTGTCACAAGCAAGTCATTTTTTTATTTAGCACTAAAGCTAAATTCTAAAATTTGTTTATTTTACATAGAAAAATTAAATGAAAAAGGTAATGATAAATTACTCATTTTGGCCTTGTGATGGCAGTATTGCTAATTGAGTTGTATGATGAAATCTTATGTATTTAGTTACTTTAACTGGGAAGGGCTATAATCTATTCAGCTCTTGCAGGTCCTTTTGTTCTAGGTCCTTTTGTTCTAGCAACACGTGGAATAAACACTTGACATTCCAAGACCCGCCCGAGGTCTATTGATTGTACAGTGCACCTAATTGCTCTGCACAGAGAGTAGGATCACTTTCATTTTGTAACTCTTTGAGAGAGGTTGTGTCCTGAGGAGCAAGAAAAAAATGACCCTCAGTTTTTGTTAATTTTGGAGGAGTTTTCCTACGCACAATGGTGGTGAGTCTATTTGATATTTTTATCAGTAAATTTCAGCTAAAAAAAATAATAAAGAAAATTAAATTCTTCAGTCTAAAAGGTTATTTTGGTCTGTATTTTTTATCCAGATCTTGATGTAATAATTCTATCAAACAGATGCCGTTTTCTGTCAGTAACTTAGGCATAATATTACGCTGTGAGTTTTTAATAATTTCCGGCTTTAAATAATTATCACAATTATATTGCAGTGATGAAATGGTTGTATTTCAGTATTTTTCAGAAGTGAATTTATGTCAACTTTTTAGGATTGATACATTTTTCTGATGAATTAATACTATCTAGATATTTTGTCGATGTTTATGGAATAATAGGAAAGACATATATTGATCAAATGATTAATAAAAGTAATGTTTGAAATGTTGAAGGTTAGGATTTGCCATTTTGGATAATGGGAATGTATTCAATTTTCAAGGGTCCTTTGGTCAGGGAGCTGTGACTCGTGGTCAGCCATTATATTCTGGGGCTACGTTAGACGCCTTCAGTTATTGTCAGCCCTGAGCCATGATGATTTATCCTGAGTTTTCAACCTTGAATTCTTCTTGAGTTCTTCTCGACGTCATGCGTCAGGTCGAAAGCACCTAATCTTCGGTGACGCCATTCTTCGACAGTCCTCGTAGATCTTCGGCATTCGTCGATATTCGTCATTCTACGTCCTCGGTCTTCAGGGTCATCAGGTATCTGCTATTTCAGTCAACTTGTCGCCATTTTCATCGACATCATTTGGACTGCATCCATGATTAATCAGGGAAGTCCGTTAATTTAATAAACCCTTTAATCTTGTCCGGATGAACTATTTCAACCGATAAAATCAAAGTTAAATTTTTTTGTTTGTTTGTCATCAACATTGGCTCTCTATCTTGGCACTATTGAAGCCTCTTTAGAGCCCCTCATGAATGCTCGCCACAAGGACAACCTTACCAAGGCAGAAAGAGAGGCACTCAACAATTTGCGCAGAAATCATGAGATAATAATAAAACCGGCAGACAAGGGTTCAGCAGTAGTGATTCAGGATAGAGACGACTATGTAGCAGAAGGATTAAGACAACTGAATACAGAAACATACGAAGTAAAAACAGTCGACCCCACCAGTGACCAAGTTAAGCTGATTAAATCAGCTATCCTTGATACCGACCTTCAAACAGACATCAAAAAGAAACTAATCCTCCCCAAACCTTCTTGTACCCAAATGTACTTTCTACCCAAGATTCACAAAGTAGGAAATCCAGGTCGCCCTTTAGTATCTGGCTGCAGCTGCCCCACCGTCCAAATTTCTAAACTTCTTGACACCATACTACGCCCTCTTGTGGCCAAAAGTAAATCTTACATCCAAGATACCACTGATTTCCTCCGCCACGTCACAAAAATCAACAACGATGGTCCCCTACCAGACAACACCATCTTAGTCTCCGCTGATGTGTCATCATTGTACACCAACATACCCCACAACGAAGGCCTTGTCGCAAGCTCCAAAGCTCTTGATACCCGTTTCAAACACAACCCTCCCACACATCAACTAATTCGTCTATTGGAACTTGTCCTTAAACTCAATAGCTTCCAGTTCAATGACCGCTTCTATTTGCAAGTCGAAGGAACGGCCATGGGTACCCCTGTAGCTCCTACTTATGCTAATATTTTCATGACCGATCTAGAAAACAGACTATTTGAGACCTCCCCCGTAAAACCACTACGCCAGTCCTGGCGGAGATATATAGATGATCGATGTCAACTTTCTATGGGCTGGTAATCAAGAATCCCTACAAGATTTCATTGACCATGCCACTTCCTTTCACCCCACAATTAAATTTACTTTCGAGTCATCCCCACAGCAAGTCCCGTTCCTAGACACACTACTTTACTTGAAGGACCATGAACTTCACACCTCCCTCTACACTAAACCCACAGATAGCCACGCATATCTTATCCCACAGTCGTGTCACCCACCCCACACCTTCTCCGGAATACCTTATAGTCAGACACTCCGCATCCGACGAATCTGTTCCGAAGAAGAAAACTCAAACTCAGCTCTCTCTCACAACTAAAGACACACCTGACAAACCGCCAATATGACAAGGACCTTATCGAGAGAGCTGTAGGTAAGGACAAACTAGTACCCCGCTCAGAACTGCTCACGTACAAAAAGAAGAGTAAGACATCACGAACCCCATTTTTACATATCATCCCAACCTAAGGAAGCTGTCAAAAGTTGTTCACAAACATCTCCCAATCCTTCACCAAGACAAAGAAATGAAAAACCTTTTGCAAGACCCACCACTCCTATCATTTCGTCGCTGCAGATCCTTGAGAGACCTACTTGTAACATCTCGGATCCCTGACATACCAACCCCTGGCCGCCCCCAACAGATAGGCTCCACCAAATGCGATGCACGGAAATGTTGCATTTGTCCTTTAATCGACGAAACCGATCATTTTTCAAGCACAGTTATCAACCAACATATCCACTGCAAATCCAGTTACGTAGTATAGCTAATCACATGCGTAAGATGCAAGAAACAATACGTTGGTAAAACCACCACCACACTCTATACCCGAATGAACAATACCAGGTCGGACATAAAAAAAATACAACACCAACAGACGCAAAGATATTCCCATCGCCGTTCACTTCAACAAGAACAACCACACTATTGATGACATGAAGGTCACAGGTATAGAACTAATCCGAAATAGAGATCCATCAGTCATACTCAAGAGGGAATCTTTCTGGATTATCAAATTGAAAACACTTACACCCAATGGCATCAATGTAGATGAATAAATTTCTGAGGTCAACTTCACCCCCCCCCCCACCTCCACCCCTCCTGTCCAATCACTCCCTGTATTCTCTAACCCTCTTTTTGTCTACCTCCCCCACCAAGTCTTCCGGAGTTAGGCACACTTGGTATTAACACGAAAGTACGTGTATATAGGTGATGCTTTTTACATAGATAATATAATCATCATTCATGTATAATCATGTGAAAGTATGTACGTCCACGTATTATGTGTATTATGTTTTCGTATACATGTACTTCATGTATAAATGTCCAAGTTTGTTTGTATTGTTTTTCAGATGCATAATATAATCATGTGCACACAGGTGCATAATACGGGATTGTTTACCCTCGTGTTCACACCTTTTCTCCCCTCCCCTTCCCCATCTCTCTCTTTCTCTCTCTCTCCCTCTCTCTCTCTCTCTCTCTCTCTCTCTCTTTTTCTGCCATGTGATTCCATATGTACAAGGATTATCATACAGACATATCTTATTTTTGTGCATAATTGTATATGTACCAGGGCAGGCGTATAATTTTCTGTACCAATTTGCGTATTATGTTAGGTGTTTTCTTTCTCACCTGCCTTTTCCCCTCTCTCTCCTTACTTTGCTCTCTCTCCTCTCCTCCCCCTCTCTCTCTTTCTCTTGAGAGCGCTAGAAAGAAAACAAAAAACAAAAACAGAACGAACAGAGGATCAAAAGCATGAGCAGCGTATTGAAATGACTCGCGGGTTAGATAGAATTTAAGTTGGAAGATGGAAGCGTCCACATTCAACACACGTATAAACTTGCAATCACACTCCCGAGCGCATACCCGAATAATGGAAGAGTCGAATATGTAGGATTTGAATAGCTAAGTTTAATAGAAAGATTCCTGAATCTCGACAATAAAGGTAATGTTGGTGAAACACTGTAGAAAAAACACTGATACTAAATTGGAATGCTTGAAAATAGTATAGCAATAGACGAAATTTTTTACCTTTTACACTGAAACAACTAAGAATGTTAAATTGCATTTCCGTTGTAAAAAGGTATAAAATGTTACATTATACGATAATCTCGAATAGATTCAAAATGTATGTACGCTATATCAGTATATCAAAAACTATGTATATATTTAAAGAAACTAAAACAAATCAAAGCTTTACACAATGCATTTAATGTGCACTTTCTTAAAAGACATTTACATTTGTACCGTATTACGTGCTTGCAAATAAAATCAACTATGATTAAGGATAACAACTGTTATCATAAATATCATCAAATACATATGTATGTATCATTACACAGTATTTTTCTTTTTTTTCTGTTGACATCGAAACTACTAAAACATTAAATCATCAGCTGATGATGAAAACTGTAAATTTATTAGATTATCTCATAGCTCCGTAATATATGTACCCTACAGCCAAAGAAAAATAAGTAATACGATAACATGTTATGCAGCATAGTCATATAATAGTAGTTGAAATCTGAAAATAGCATTGACCACAGATATACTTCAGCTTTTCGATACTCACTGCCGAAAATCGAAACAATAATATAAACGGAAAGAAGGGAACATCACGCTCGGAAATGACGAGCTATGACTGGCTGGCTTTCCGAGCGAATTGTTCCCTCCTTTCCGTCTAGGTCTATATCAGGTCTCCCAGAAAAAGCGGAACGGCGAATTTTCAGTACTTTACTTTTAAAACGTAAATACAGTTTTTACATCAGTGGGTTAAGCATCTTCTACCAAAGAGACTGATACAAAGATCATTGAGTTTGGTGCAGCAATATTTATTCTATACCCATTTCTTAAAATACAGTATTTTTCCAATTGCACATGTTTAGCGGCAGATGAGAGTGGAATAGTGTCAGGAATGGCCTTTCACATGGCATGTTTTGTTATTAACATGCATCAGGGGCTTCCCTCAAACATAGTACTATGAAAGGCCGTCCCAGCACAATTCTACTCTCAGCGATCTCCGAAAGTGTAAAAAATGAATGTATTTTAAGAATTTGGAATAGAAACAAAACTACTTTACCAAGTTCAATGATCTTGGTATCATTCTTTTCGATAGGGGATGCTTTACACAAAGGTTTAGAAATATTACATACTTTTTCAGGTAAAGTACTTAAAATCAGCCGTTCCCCTTCTTCTGGGACATCCGGTATATTTTTTCGATTTCGACTCGTCATTCATGCGATTTTACTTTGACGAGTGCATGTCGCAAAGCTTAAGTATGTCTGTGTTCATATACAGGATCTCTATCGTTCGGTGCTATTTTCTGATTTTGCAGTATCACACTCCTATTCAGTAGTTGAAATATAAACACACTTGACACACTGTGCAATGATGCTCATTTTATTCTCATCGAAAGATATATTGATACATTCAAAAGAAGGATTGTGTTAATTGAAAAAAACCCGAAATAAGACAAGAAAATTCTTCAAGCAATGCATATATTGCAGACTTTCTCGAAAGACATTTAAATTTCTACTGCATCATGTGCTTGCATAGGAAATTAAGGTTTAAAAATGTCATCATGATTTATATTCATCATATACATAATCATATATGTAGACATCACTGGACGGTATAGTGTGACTTTTTATACACAGTGAAACTATCATTTTGTTAGTTTTCTGTTGTAACAAGGTGAAAATTGTGCATGTATTATATTTGTTTTTCAAATTGCTTCAAAATACAATTCAACCAGTGAACAAGACTGTATACAATGAATATACAATAGCTCATTTCCATCGAAAGACATATTGATAAATTCAAGGGAATAATTATGTAGGGCAAAACAAAATAAAACAAATCAATCATATCTTTAGCCATTTCATTTCATTGTACACTTTCTTGAAAGACATTTAGATTTGTACTCAATCACGTGCTTACAGAGAGCATCAAGGATGAACTCTTTTATCATAAGTATCATCAAACACATAATCATATCTGCATGTATGACTAAACAGTACTTTTCATCTTTTAACACTATACACTAAAACATCAAATCAGCAGTATTTCTAAGAAGATAAAAATTGTAAATTCATCAGATTATCTCATAGCTTCAAAATGGATGCACCCCTTACCCAAAGAAGAATAAGTAATAGGATAGACGTTATGCAGCATTATCATTTAAGAGTAGTTATATAAACACACTTGCCAGACTGTAAAATGAATACATTTCAAATTTCATATAAGAAGAAAAAGGGCAAGAGCACAGAAATGCAAACCCCATACAGGCATCGACATGACCTCCATGCATTTTATACTTGGGGGACCTTTTCCCCAGTTTTTTTGTTTTTAAACTACCTTTTATCTTCACTTAAACAGCTCAAACTATTTCGTAATTTCGATATACCTATAATCCTTGATTTGGAATAACTTTTTTACAACAATTTTTCACATGACCTTTTAACTTTGAAACTACTAAAAACATTAAATTGTTATAGCTGCTATAAGAAGGTAAAAATGTTACATGTATAAGATTATCTAAAACAGATTCAAAATTTATGTACACTTTACTCAAAGAAGAACATAGAATATATATACAATATCTCATTTCTCGAAAGCCATATTGAAAAATTCAAGAGAAAGCTTGAACAAACAGAGTAAAAAAAAAGATATAAAGCATATCAATTCTTTAGACAATGAATATCATATACACTTTCTTGAAAGTCATTTATATTGCATATTTTGCTTGCAGATGAAATTAAGGATTAAACACTCTTTTCTAGGTTATTATCAAATACATATTTATATGTAGGACACTACACGGTATGGTTCGACTTTTTACATGGAAACTACCATTGTAAAAGCTTTACATTGTCAGTATTTCTATTGTAAGAAGGTACATGTATAAGATGAGCTCAAATAACTTCAAAATGTGTTTGCAATAGCTCATTCTCATCAGGAGGCATACTGATGAATTCAAGAGAAGGATTTGTAAGTTGACTGAAACGAAATGTATAAAATCACACCAATATGACTGATAGAGAGTATTTGGCCCAATTCTTCATTTGAAAGCCAAGAATGATTCTTCAGAAAAATATTGAACCGTTTCGTGAAAGAAATTTAGATTTCTATAGCATCATGTGCTTGCAGAGGAAATTAAGGATATAAACATTTATCATGGCTAATATCAAATATATCATCTGGTGAATAAGTCAGTGGTAATATTTCATTAAATATCAGTATAATCACAATTTTGCAAAGTAAAGACAACCGTTTTACAAATGCATCACATTAGTGATTGATGCATTTGCATCACTATAGTATATCACTAGACGGTATAGTTTTGAATTTTTACACTGAAACTAGAAAAACATTAAATTATCAATATTTCAGTTGTATTGAAAAGAAAAGAAGTGAAAAACATACATGTATTAGATTATCTAAAACCACTTAAAAATTTATGCGCGTTTTACCCAAAGAACAAGGCTATATTCAATAATAATACATTAGCTTATGCACATGGTCTAATATAACATAAAGTCAAGAGACCCATTGTTAAATAGAGTAAAATGGAATAAGACAAATCAATCAAATATTTCGACAATGCATTTTACTGAACACTTTCTTGAAAGACATTTAGATTGTATTGCATCACGTGCTTGCAGATGAAAATAAGAATGAAAACTGTTATCACAAATATCATCAAATATACATCATCATATTTGTATGTAGCGCTACACAATATTGCTTAACTTTATACACTGAAACTATTAAAACATTTAATCATTAAGATTTCTAACAAGATGACAATTGTGAATTATCAGATTATCTCATAGCTTCAAAATATATGGACACCTTACCAAAAGAAAAGAGTAATACGATAAGACGTTATGCAGCATAAACATATAAGAGTAGTTGAAATATATTATATAAATACACTTGACACACTGTAAAATAAAATATATACATTTCAAACTTATATAAGAAGAAAAAGGCAGGAGCACAGAAATGTAATCTCCATGCAGGCATCGACATGGCCTCCAAGTATTTTTTACGCAGTGGACGTTCTCCCAGTTTGCTTTAATATCTACCTTTTGGCTTCATTTCAACAACTTAAACTATTTCGTTACATGTATTTCGATATACCTAGAATCCTCTATTTGCAATACCAATTGTTTCTACAACAATTTTTTACATGACCTTTTAACTTGAAACTAAAAGCAAAAAATGAAAAATAAAAAATAAATAAATGGATAAACATTAAATTGTTATTCCTGCTGTAAGAAGGTAAATATGTTACTTGTATATGACTATCACAAATAATAGGTTAGAAATGTATGTACATTTTACCTAAAGAACGAAAACTGTATACAATGATTATATATTTCATTTACATCGAAAGACATATTGATAAATAAAAAAAAAAGCTTGAGTAAATATAGTAAGACGATATAAAACATCAATTCTTCAAACAATGCATTTACTGTATAGTGTCTTGAAAGTCATTTAAATTTTATATTGTGTAATGTGTTTGCAAACTGAATCAAAGATAGAAACTCTTATCATGGTTATTATCAAATACATATTCAGTTGTGTAGGTATCACTACAAGGTATCGTTCGATTTTTTCAACGGAAACTACTACTGTAAAAAAAATTAAATTGTATTTCGATATCAAGAAGATACATGCATCAGATTCTCTCAAATAGCTTAAAAATGTGTTTACAATAGCTCATGGAAAATATTGATAAATTCCAGAGAAGGAGTTGTAAATGGATTGGAACCAAAATTTATAAAATCCCACCAATAATGACTGAGAGAGTATTTGGCCAAATTCTTTATCTGCAAAACCAATGATAATTCTTCAGAGAAACATTGAACACTTTCTTGAAAAACTTTTAGATTACAACAGCTCATTCTGTTCTCAACGAAAGATATACTGACAAATTCGAAAGGATTGTGTTAATTTAAGGGGAAAAAACGAAATAAAAGAAGACATTTCTTCAGACAATGCATATATTTCAGACTTTCTCGAAAGACATGATGTGCTTGCATAGGAAATCAAGGTTTTATGAGCATTGCTTTAAAATGAGGAAGTAGTTTTGTCCGCAATAGTTAGAAAGATATGTCCTGCAAAGCTTCATCCCAAGACCAATGTGTGTGCTGAATTTCATAAGCATTGCTCAAAAAATGAGGAAGTAGTTCGATCCGCAAATTTTCCCCTTAAGTTATTGAAATATGATATTACCATGGTAACGCAGTATCCAACACATTTCAAGCATGTCTTGCACATCTTCATCCCAAGACCAATGTGTGTGCCGAATTTCATGAGCATTGCTCGAAAAATGAGGAAGAAGTTCGATCCGCCAGCTTTTCCCCTGATTTATTGCAATAATATTATAGTGCTATGACAACGCAGTTTCCGACAAATGTGAAAAGTGTGTCTTGCACATCTTCATCCCAAGATCAATGCATGTATCAAATTTCATGAGCACTGCTCGAAAAATGAGGAAGTAGTTCGATCCAAAAGATTTGGAAGGGACCGGGCGACCGTATGCTGATTCCAATATACCCCCTTCAAAATTCGTTTGGCGGTGGTATAAAAATTGTCATCGTGATTATTCATCAAATACATAATTATATCTGTAGACATTACTAGACGGTATAGTTCGACTTTTTATTCACAGTGAAACTATTATTTTGTTAGTTTTCTGTTGTAAGAAGGTGAAAATTGTACATGTATTAGCTTTCTTTTTCAAAATGCTTCAAAATGCTTCAAAATACACTTCAACGAAAGAACAAGACTGTATACAATAAAAATACAATAGCTCAATACCATCGAAAGACATATTGATAAATTAAAGAAAATGTCTATGTAGGAAAAACGTAAAAAATATCAATATCTATAGACAATGCATTTTATTGTACACTTTCTCGAAAGACATTTAGATTTGTACTGCATCACGTGCTTGTAGATTCAATTAAGGATAAAAACTGTAATCAGAGATATTATCATATACATAATCATATCTGTATTTATCACTATACAGTATTATTCAACTTTTTACACCGAAACTACTGAAAACATCAAATCATCGATATTTCTAAGAAAATGAACATTATAAATGTTTTAGATTATCTCTTTGCTACATTTAGATTTGTACTGCATCGCGTGCTTGCAATGAAAGTAAGAATAAAAACAGTTATTATAGATGTTATCAAAATACATAATAATATCAGTCTTTATCACTGTACAGTATTATTCAGCTTTTTACACCAAAATTACTAAAAAACGTCAAATCATCGATATTTAAAAAAAAATGAACATCATAAATTTGTTAGATTATCTCATTGCTTCAAAATGTCTGTACCCTTTACCCAAAGAAACGTAAGTAAAACGATTAGACGTTATGCAGCAGCATAATGATATAATATTCGCTGAAATATGTAACACACATAACACACTGTAAAATTAATACATTTCAAACTCAAATAAGAAGAAAAAGGCAGGAGCACAGAAATGCAAAACCCATACAGGCATCGATATGGTCTCCAAGTATTTTATACTTAGGAGACCCCCCCCCCCCCCCAGTCTTTTTAAAATTATGCTCTTTAGCTTCACTAACAATTCAGACTATTTCGTAATTTCGATATACCTAAAATCCTTTATTTGGAATACTAACTGTTTTCAAAGCAATTTTTCAAATGAGCTTTTAATTTTGAAACTACTAAAAACATTAAATTGTTATTCTTGCTGTCAAAGAAAAATAAGTAAAACGATAATGTTTTAAGCAGCCTAATCAAATTATCATATAACAGTAGTTCACACTTGCCACACCGCAAAATAAATACATTTCAAGCTCATATTGAGTGAGGAAGGTGGAGCACAAAAATATAAACACTTAATAACGGTATAGATATGGTCTCATACTTCCAACATTTTTTTTCCATTTTGCTTAAAACTCCACTTTTTAGCTAAACTTAAACAAATCGAACGAAATTGTAATTGCAATATACTTAAAATCCTTAGTTTAGAATACTAATTGTTTTGCCAGAATTTTTATATGACCATTTGCACTGAAAAGAATTGATTTGTTAGTATTCCTGCTGTAAAAAGTTGCAAATTGTAGATGTATTAGGCTAACTCAGATTCGATTTATATGTACACTTTACCCAAAGAACATGAATGATTTTTTCATCCTTCAAAATTAGCATATTGTGGGTGGGGCTACAGTAGACGAAAATCAAGAGAAAAATTCCATGGGGGGGGGGGGGTCGTCTTCCTTCTTCCTTTGACTCTCATTCTTTTCCCATTTTCAGTTATCATTGAGGGAAGCGGTATAAGCCCAGTAAACTGTATTTAAGCACGGTTAAAATCCTTAGATGACTATCGTGGAATTTTTAGTTATCATAAAAGCATACAATTCAAAGAGAAAAGAGCGTGATAGAACTTTATGAATTCTACTTTAAACAACATTATGGGTCAGTCAAGATGGCATGATTTTAGTAAAAATATGAGGGTTCAACTGTACCTTAAATATGAGTAATATCTATGCGTATATGCAAGTTTAATATTCAAACTCGAAAAGAGGTATCTGTTTAAGTCATGGAAAGGAGAAATTCGATTTCTGCGGGTATCACAGGTATCAGTCAGCCTGGTCAGGGGTATTTGAGGGCACAGTCGTGCCATCATGACCATAGTGAGACATGCTATTTTGTAAAACTATAAAATAATTACAGTGATGCTTAATGTCACTTTGTACCCAGCAACCACTCCGGACGTCATGATTATTGGTGCTTCTTTTCCATAATTAGCGACATTCTTGTTATAATGATGATTTCAGTTTGATATTCACTTTTACAGGGATGTCAACTTCCTATTTTATCAAATTGTGGAGATTTTAACTGTTATAATCGCCAGTGGTGACTTCTCGCTTTCTAAACAGCTACTGCATAGCGCCATTTTGCCCAAGAAATATATTCCATTAATTATATGATGTTGCTTGGCTAAATTTCGATATGCTTCAATAAAAACTATTTCTCTTCTACATTAACTCATGGAGATTCTCTATGATTATTAGGCCATTCATGTGTCCATAATCCCAAATATTCTTCTTATTCTTCATTGACATTTCTTCGGATTTTTCCGTTGTCTGCTACAATAGTATTTTTTCTTTGCTTAGTATTGTTTTTCTTTCTATCTCTTCACCTTTTCCCTTTATTTTCCTTGCTCCTTCCCTCCCATTTATCCCAGTTATCATGGTTATAAGGTCTCTAATTTTTCTTTAAAGAAATCGGAACGTGTTTGAGAAGTGCAGTAACTATGTGATAGCAAGAACTCAAACAAACACCCTTATGTGCAAATATAAGTTTGTTTAAAATGCAAAGATTAAAACGAACCACACTTTTAAAACATCAATTTTAGCCCAGAAGGACTTTTGTACCGACTGTCACTACTGTATATATTATACCGCCTTTTTGTTGCATGGGATTGCAACGGCCTCTGCAAACAATCAGGTACTTGGAGCATTACCACAGGGTTAGAATGCGGTGGTGAACGAGTTACCTACATTGGAAATGCAAAATTGCTATTTCCTTTGAAAATTACCTCCCAAAGTTATTTTTGAAAGGATTCCATGTATGAAACTGTTCAAAAAGTGATGTATCATTTAATAACTGTACCAATTCTGGTGCGTTTAGACAAAAGTGCACAA
The DNA here is from genome assembly GCA_029962745.1 of Echinometra lucunter. NCBI lineage: Eukaryota > Metazoa > Echinodermata > Echinoidea > Camarodonta > Echinometridae > Echinometra > Echinometra lucunter. The sequence goes on along the minus strand of CM057162.1, from coordinate 26,613,823 downwards.
TTCTGCCAAAAATCAGAGCTATGCCGCTCTGCTAGAATGTTTTAAAGTGCTTTGTCGCATATATGTATATATATAAACACAAAAAAGAAAGTAACTCCCCCCCTTAACAAAATGCTGTAACTTTTCAACAAAGAGGTTTTGAGCAAAATGAATTGGCATGAATGTTCCTCCACTTATTTACCAACTTCTGAAAACGCTGAAAACTTGAAATGTGTTTATATATGTTTCAAAGAATCATCATAAAATTGCATTTAAAAACCGATTGACAACTGACTAGAAGGGCAGGCTGCTTGTTCTGACTCAAATTATTTCGATCATCTCGGTATGTAGCCTAGCATATAGACCAATTTCAGCTCTGGTTTATGTATTTGGCCCTCTATCGGCGACGCCATTGCTGCGGTGGGCAAGCGCGCTTACCGCGATTGGCTCTGTGTACAAAATAAATGTAAGATATGAGATATGTCCTAATATTGTTCCATTTACTTAATTCTAGATCAATAAAATAAAGCATGGATACATGGGTAGATGAGGTAAGACAATTGCCATATCTGACAGATGAAGGTATGATGTCTTTTTGTACTTTCGATGGTTTTTCAACTTAGTTTTGTCAGTAAAACTTTGATTGCAGCATAGAAGCCGTAGTAAACGGGAACCCTCACTTTTACCTTGTTTACAAAGTCATGTTTTCACTCATTAAATTTTACGCCAAAATCAATAATGATAATGTTTCTTGACTTCAAAGTCTGGCAAACTTTTCACTAAGGCTATGAATGTCAGCATCAGTCAGGGAGGCATTGCTGCTTCGTCGTTTTCTAAAAGAAGAAGAAAAAGAAAATTCGCCTTTGTATTACAGTCTACTAAACAAAAGTAATCTGTCTGAAAAAAAAATCCTGACCCATAAATTAAGAAATATAGAGAAAAAACACCATATGAATATAACCGTAATAAAAGAATAGGAGAAACCATGGTATGAAAAAAGTATGAAAACACTTCAGATGAATAATTCATCGCGATCAAAGTTCACCTTGGGTTGCTATTGAGGTCAATACGATAACTTGAAGTAATCATTGACATACCGCAGGTTGACTTTAAGTATCAGATTTTTTGTTTTGTTTCTTTGTTGGTTTTTTTTTTGTTGTTGTTGCTGTTGTTTTTTTTTTTTTTTTTTTGGGGGGGGGAGTACATCTTGGGTCAAACTGACCTAAAGTTATCGTGACTGAAAGTCATCAATGGCTAGTATTTGGTAACCCAGGGGTATCGGTTCCATTTGAGTATAGTGAACAGGCAGCCATGCATTACGAATAATATAGGAATATTTGGTAAGTCCAGCTTAGTTACATATCTTTGTGCCTTAAAAAGATACTTACCTATCAATGATAAATGTTTTTATAAGGTACTGCCCTGCACACCCCTTAGAGAAAATTTTATATAGATCTATTTACTGTTTCTTTCCCTTCTGAATGATCATTGAAAAGTTGTAATAGAACTAAATTTAGAACCCAGCCATAAACTCTTGAGAAATGAAAAATCATTGATTCAGGAAAACCTGCAGTGTACACCGCTTGCCCCTTCCCCACTGCAGTGAAAATTGTTGCTCATTGGCCCACACTCATTAACCTTTAAAAATATTAAAATCTGGCGTGTCACCTGTTAAAGCACATAATTTCTTTTCCCCATTTCCCTTTTTATACTAACAGACTAACTTGGGCAGAAAGCATTGGAAACGCATTTTTTTTAGACATAAAAAACTTATACGAATACGCATTAATAATAAAATTCGGACTTGTCGAATTTCACAGTTTTTCTTATAGAAGTCACTGTAAATTATGACTTAATGATTAGTTTTTCGACTTTTCTCCACTCATTCCTTTTGCTATTCTTACTTTTTACTTATTCCAATTTTTTGTATACGGTGAATTGATGAGAATAAATATTGCTTTTTGAAAATTCATGAATATGTACCTTTTCCGATTTGATCGTCTTGGACTGGATCCAGATGGCGAAGAGTGTGATTCAGTGCTTGGTCCAGGTTGGTTGACATTATCGTCATCACTATGCTTCCTTAAAAAAAAAGAATAAAAAAAGTTAAAACGCCACAAATTAAGGGGAAAATTTACTCTCCATCGAAAACGGAAGGGACATATCATCTCACATGCCGAAATAACGACGAAACGATTCAGATAAGGGAAATACCATACTTGCAAACTCTGCAAGTAAATAAATAAGGACAAATGATTAAGAAAGTGAGAAAATATGGAATTTCCTGAATTTCCTATGCCATATCTGGACCTTTCCATGGGGGTAAAACCTCTTAGGCAATGGTGTGATCCATGATTTTCACAAGAAAATGACTTCTCCCGGCCGTAATTTGTGTAAATGGGAGGGGTAGGGTAAGATAGACGTTCCTCTTCTCAATTTCCAAATTTTAGGATTTAGATTTTTGACAGATTATTCTTTCTCGTTTGGAAATTTGTCAGGAATGGAAAGGTGAAGCACTTGCTGTAATCTTAATGGGAAGAGCTACAAATCACTGCAACCAGCGAGTGATTGAGAAAAAGAAAAAGAAGAAGAAAAAGAAGAAGAAGAGGAAGGATAAGAAAAAGGAGAAGAAGAAGGAGTATTACAGTCTACAAAACAATGGTAATCTAAAAAAAAAATCTGACCCATAAATTTAGAAGTAGAAAAAAAAAGCCTTGTAAATATCTTTAAAAAAAAACAAAAAAACTTCAGAAATGTTTTGAGAAAAATGGGAGAATCGTGATAAATGAATAGGAGATACCATTTCATGAAAATAGTATGAAAACACTTCAGATGAACAATTCATCGCAAATCAAAGTTCACCCTGGGATGCTATTGAGGTCAATACGATAACTTGAAGTAATCTTTGACATACCGCAGATTGACTTTAAGTTGTCAGAATTTTTGTTTACATTCATTAAAAGTGTCCCTCTATTTCGTTTCTTTTTTTGGGGGGGGGGGGGTATATCGGTTCGCTGTAAAAATGTCAGAGGTACAAATGTCAGAGGTAAAAATGTCAGAGGTAAAAATGTCAGAGGAAAAAAATGTCACAGGTAAAAATGTCAGAAGTAAAAATGTCAGAGGAAAAAATGTCAGACTTAAAAATGTCAACTCTCAAAATGCCGAAGTGAACGCCCCGGAGTGAACATGTTACAGGTAAGAATATTGAATTTGAAATTAGGAAGAGCACGAGATATTAAAAAAGAATTCGTACTGTATAGACCAATTTCACCTCCAGTTTATGTATTTGGCCCTCTATCGGCGACGCCATTGCTGCGGTAGGCAAGCGCGCTGACCGCGATTGGCTCTGTGTACAAAATGAAAGTAAGATATGAGATATGCCCCGATATTGTTCCATTTACTTTATTCTAGATCAATAAAATAAAGCATGGATACATGGGTAGATGAGGTAAGACAATGGTCACATCTGATGGATGAAGGTATGATGTATTTTTATACTTTCGATGGTTTTTCAACTTAGTTTTGTCAGTAAAAGTTCGCTTGCAGCATAGAAGCCGTAGTAAACGGGAGCCCTAAATCTTACCCTGTTTACAAAGTCCCGACAAAGTCATGTTTTCATTCATTAAATTTTACGCCAATGTACATAATGATAATGTTTCTTGACTTCAAAGTCCTTTCTATTGATATTTTTACCCACTGGAGAAGAATTCCTTCACAATGCTTACGAAAACCTGTGTAGGGAGTACGGCTTCTCACACAAACAGGCTCCATTAGTCAAAAGCGAGTGAATTTCGCACTCAGTTAGCTTCCAATTTTTAAACTTTCTCTAATTCTTGTGGCATTTGGGCACCGCACAGCTGCGACCTGAGCTTTCCTGATAATTTCTCATTGCAAATATTAAAATAAATATGCATATACTGGTCAAAATAGACAAAAAAATCGAACGAATGAACATAACGCGCTACTGACTTGTGTACTATAAAAGTTGGAGCGCCCACCGCAGTATGTCGAACTGTGTCGAACAGTCCGCTGCCCTCTTGCGTTGTGAAATTGGTCTTTAAATGAAGTGATCACAATAATACTGCTCTCTGTAAAACTGTGTATATTCAGTCATTCGACTGTCCTTCCTGTCTTACTCATTTGATGTGAAAGTGATAATGCTGCCCATTCAACCACCTAATGAGACCAATCTTGTTTTGGCCGGGAGAACATCCTGGTAAGCACTGGCGTACTGGAGGGGGGGGGGGGGGGGGGGGCTTGTTTCATTACTTCTCCCTAGACTCCCTTTCTACTGTTAAGTAATGCATTCACAATTTCCCAAATAGCATGCATAGCAAGGCAGAAAACACGCATTATATCAATACTAATGTGTTTTATGATATAACACTTGGTTTTATCTCTTTATCTGACAATGGATTCAAACTTTGATAATGAACATTCTTAGATTTACCAAAGCTAGGCACGGGCTTTAAGTTTGCAGTCCCAAATAGTGTTCTTCTACAGAGTTGCAAACCATCAATACTGCAAAAAAGAAACTTCTTTACCATGGGAGTGCACTTGCGTAGCCGGGGGGGGGGGCGATGGGGGCGGTCACCCCTCCAAAACGCCAATAAAAAAGAAGGAAAAAAGTAGAAGGAAAAAAAACCAGAACGTAAGAAGAGCGGGAGCAGACAAGGAACAATTCAAAGAAACGTCGGAGCTTCCTCGCTTCGCGCGGGAGGGGGAAAACTCCCCCCTTCCTGCACCCTCCCCCTAGGGGGCGCGCTTCGCGCGCTCAGTAAGTGATTTACACGCTTAGCGCGCTCACAACTGCCCCACTAAAATGAAATTCTAGCTAGCCACTGTGGGAGTGAAACCCTGGTACCCCACCGCATCACACCCTCTCCATGCTCGTCCTTTTTATTTCATACTGTCTTTGTCTGTGTTATTATCAGAAGTAATAAAGTTTTTTGTGTAACGCTGGCATGTGTTTGAAGATTATTTGGGCTGCATGTTTTCATAATCATGTTTACAAGTTCATGAAAAAATATCCTTTTCCGGTCGGTAGAGTCATGACACGTTTATCCATAACAGCACATGTCATGAAACATGTCATCAAACGTCAATTCGCGCGGGAGGGGGGGGGGGGGGGGGGGAAACTCCCCCCTACCTGCACCCTCCTCCCTAGGGAGCGCGCTTCGCGTGCTCATTAGGAGATTCACACGCTTCGCGTGCTCACTACCGCCCCACTAATATGAAATCCTTTTGTTGGAAATGAGAGAAAATAAAAACTGAACTGAACTGAAGTTGCAATTTAAGTCGAAAAAATGAAAAACTCCATATTTTGAAGGGGGTGTACCTCGGCTCGGTCGCTACACTCCCTCAGGGTTGGTCGCTTCGCTCCTCGCAAAGATTGAGCTCCCCAAATATTTTGGCTCATGACGCCACTGCTGGTAAGTGCGCATTGCCCAACAGTGTTTTGATCTTCCGAGCACTTGTTTAGCTGACTCCAAATATAGCAGCAAACGAATGCCCAGTTCCCCCTCTGTGTTTAAGATTTGGACGCTTGACACGATTGCACTGTGAAACATATTTATGACAATTTCAGCAAGCGATAAGTAAATCGCGCGTTTTGGGTAAGAAATGTAGCATGGGATGATGTTCATTATTTCCTTTGTGAGATTAATTAAGTAAGAGGATTATATCTAAATGATTTAAGATCTTAAGTGGAATGACAGAATGGTAGATGAACTTAAGAAGGGATATCCACGTTTGATGTTTTGCATATATGCTAACACAATTATCTAATTGAATAATTCTCTCTAAAAGTTGTAAATTCCGCAGCGTATCGGATGAAATAATACAAAAGGTCGAGAAATAGATCGAATTAACGATTCAACTTCGCTTACTTCCTATTCTTCCTTACGTATAAGGACAATAATATTGAAGCATTCGTTCACGTATACCACGCTTAATTGAATAATTCTTTTTAAAAGTTGTAAATTCCGCAGCGTATCGGATGAAATAATACAAAAGGTCGAGAAATAGATCGAATTAACGATTTACTTTCGCTTACTTCCTATTCTTCCTTACGTATAAGGACAATAATATTGAAGCATTCGTTCACGTATACCTCGCTTCTTTGGAGTAGGGGGGGGGGGGGGGGGGGGAGCTTATGAAGAGGAATTTACATATCAAAATCGCGCAGTCGTGTGGAATGTGTGTGGTCAGCTACTCGTGTTACCAACCCAGTTTTTTTCCACCATCGTTTTTACAATGCCCGTCCCCGCGGTGAAAACGAGGGCAATGCGCGCATACCAGAACGTTCACCCCGCCAACACCATAACCGTTATTTCCAAATGGCCAAGACATGGGCATTCAAGTATAGACACAGCATGTTTACAGAAAATATTTGAATATATCCCACTCCCCATAATTTCTATAATTCAGTATTCGTACCTGAAACATGTCACTTAAACATTTCCAAATCTGGCATACCTCTGACGTTATTTTTTTTACCTATGACATTTCTACCTCTGACATTTTACTTCTGACATTTTTACCTCTGACATTTTCAACCTCTGACATTTTTACCTGTGATATTTTTACCTGTGACATTTTTAGCTCTGACATTTTCACCTCTGATATTTTTTTCCTCTGACATTTTTACCTCTGACATTTTTACCTCTGACATTTTTACCTCTGACAATTTTACCTCTGACATTTTTACCTCTGACATTTTTTCCTCTGACATTTTTACCTCTGACATTTTTTCCTCTGACATTTTTACCTCTGACATTTTTACCTCTGACATTTTTACCTCGCACCGGTACATCTTGGGTCAAACTGACCTAAAGTTATCGTGACTGAAAGTCATCAATGGCTAGTATTTGGTAACCCAGGGGTATCGGTTCCATTTGAGTATAGTGAACAGGCAGCCATGTATTACGAATAATATGGGAATAATTGGTAAGTTCAGTTTAGTTACATATATATGTGCCTTAAATATATACTTACCTATTAATGATAAATGTTTTTATAAGGTACTGCCCTGCACACCCCTTAGTGAAAATTTAATATCGATCAATTTACTGTTTCTTTCCCTTCTGAATGATCATTGAAAAGTTGTAATAAAACTAAACTTAGAACCCAGCCATAAACTCTTGAGAAATGAAAAATCATTGATTCAGGAAAACCTGCAGTGTACACCCCTTGCCCCTTCCCTACTGCAGTGAAAATTGGTGCTCATTGGCCAACACTCATTAACTGCTTTAAAAATATGAAAATCTGGCGTGTCACCTGTTAAAGCACATAATTTCTTCTCCCCATTTCCCTTTTTATGCTAACAGACTAACTTGCGCAGAAAGCATTGGAAACGCATTTTCTTTTAGACATAGAAAGCTTATAGGAATACGCAATAATAATAAAATTGCCAGTGGAAGAATAACTTCATTAACTCGGGACTGAAATGCACGTTCATCTCCATCGGACATGTCGAATTTCACAGTTTTTCTTATAGAAGTCACTGTAAATTATGACTTAATGATTAGTTTTTCGATTTTTCTCCACCCATTCCTTTTGCTATTCTTACTTTTAACTTATTCCAATTTTTTGTATACGGTGAATTGATGAGAATAAATATTGCTTTTTGAAAATTCATGAACATGTACCTTTTCCGATTCGATCGTCTTGGACTGGATCCAGACGGCGATGAGTGTGATTCAGTGCTAGGTCCAGGTTGGTTGACATTATCGTCATCACTGTCCTTCCTTTGAAAAAAAAAGGAATACAAAAATTAAACGCCACAAATTACGGGGAAAATTTACTCTCCATCGAAAACGGAAGGGACATATCATCTCACATTCCGAAATAACGACGAAACGATTCAGATAAGGGAAATACCACACTTGCAAACTCTGCAAGTAAATAAATAAGGACAAATGATTAAGAAAGTGAGAAAATATGGAATTTCCTGAATTTCCTATGCCATATCTGGACCTTTCCAAAGCCATAGACTCTTTAGAAATGCAAAATCACTGATTCAGAAAAATCTGCAGTGTACACCCCTTGCACCTTCCCTACTGCAGTGAAAATTGGTGCTCATTGGCCAACACTCATTAACTGCTTTAAAAATATGAAAATCTGGCGTGTCACCTGTTAAAGCACATAATTTCTTCTCCCCATTTCCCTTTTTATGCTAAGAGACTAACTTGCGTAGAAAGCATTGGAAACGCATTTTCTTTTAGACATAAAAAGCTTATAGGAATACGCAATAATAATAAAATTGGTAGTGGAACAATAACTTCATTAACTCGGGACTGAAATGCACGTTCATCTCCATAGGACATGTCGAATTTCACAGTTTTTCTTATAGAAGTCACTGCAAATTATGACTTAACGATTAGTTTTTCGATTTTTCTCCACCCATTCCTTTTGCTATTCTTACTTTTTACTTATTCCAATTTTTGTATACAGTGAATTGATGAGAATAAATATTGCTTTTTGAAAATTCGTGAATATGTACCTTTTCCGATTTGATCGTCTTGGACTGGATCCAGATGGCGAAGAGTGTGATTCAGTGCTTGGTCCAGGTTGGTTGACATTATCGTCATCACTATCCTTCCTTTAAAAAAAAGGAATACAAAAATTAAAACGCCACAAATTAAGGGGAAAATTTACTCTCCATCGAAAACGGAAGGGACATATCATCTCACATGCCGAAATAACGACGAAACGATTCAGATAAGGGAAATACCACACTTGCAAACTCTGCAAGTAAATAAATAAGGCCATATCTGAACCTTTCCATGGGGGTAAAACCTCTTAGCCTATGGTGTGATCCATGATTTTCACAAGAAAATGACTTCTCCCGGCCGTAATTTGTGTGAAGGGGAGGGGTAGGGTAAGATAAACTTTCCTCTTCTCATCTCTTCTCAATTTGCAAATTTTAGGATTTAGATTTTTGACAGATTATTTTTTCTTGTTTGGAAATTTGTCAGGAATGGAAGGGTGAGCACTTGCTGGTTCTTAATGGGAAGAGATACAAATCACCGCAACCAGCGAGTGATTGAGAAAAAGAAAAAGAAGAAGAAAAAGAAAAAGAAGAAGAAGAAGAAGGAGAAGAGGAAGGAGAAGAAGAAGGAGAAGAAGAAGAATAAAAGGAAAATTCCCTTTTCTATTACAGTCTACAAAACAATGGTAATCTAAAAAAAAAAAATTCTGACCCATAAATTTAGAAATAGAAAAAAAGAAACATTATTATTATTATTATTATTATTATTTTTATTATTATTTATTTGGCACTTTCAGAAATCAAGAAACAAACAAAGGTAACATGCAAAGTGAGTGAAAACAATAATTGCATAGACCCCTGTGCACTCAGCCAGGTAGCCTGGGTAAGGAACAGGTCAACTAAATGGCCATCGCCCACAGGCCTTCCTTCCCACACCAGTCCTGACCAAGAGCACAGAGATCTTAACATTCAGTATAAATACATAACATAATATAACATAACATTAAAAAAAAAACAGGTGAATTACATAAAGTGATAGAAAGAATAATGACACATTTAAGTTAAGTGAAGCGAAGATGAAAACAGGGAAAGTGAGAAAAGAGAAAAGAAAGAAATAAAGAAAGAGCAGTGGGTATATAATGAAGAATGCAAGAAAAATAACGAGACCAGGATCATGATTGAGATGCCATTATTTGCAAACGTAGTTTTGGGTCATGATATTGTGAGTATGTTCTAATGTATTGATTTTTTTTCTGGCTGCATTTGAGTTAAAAAAACAATAAGAAAAGGAAGTAATCTACATATATGTAGATGCATACCCTGTGAATGTGCAATATGGATTCATGTAAATATCTTAAAAAAAAAAAAAACCTCAGAAAGGTTTGAGAACAATTGGAGAATCGTGATAAAAGAATAGGAGATACCATTTCATGAAAATAGTATGAAAACACTTCAGATGAATAATTCATCGCAATCAAAGTTCACCCTGGGTTGCTATTGAGGTCAATACGATAACTTGAAGTAATCATTGACATACCGCAGGTCGACTTTAAGTTGTCAGATTTTTTTTTCTTGTTTTTGTTGTTGTTTTTTTTTTTGGGGGGGGGGGTACATCTTGGGTCAAAGTGACTTAAAGATATCGTGACTGAAAGTCATCAGTGGCTAATATTTGGCAACCCAGGGGTATCGGTTCCATTTGAGTATAGTGAACAGGCAGCCATGCATTACGAATAATATGGGAATAATTGGTAAGTCCAGCTTAGTTAGATATCTTGAAATATATTAAAAAGTTGTAATAAAACTAAACTTAGAACCCAGCCATTGACTCTTGAGAAATGAAAAATCATTGATTCAGGAAAACCTGCAGTGTACACCCCTTGCACCTTCCCTACTGCAGTGAAAATTGATGCTCATTGGCCCACACTCATTAACTGCTTCAGAAATATGAAAATCTGGCGTGTCATTCATTCTTTCATTTCACTTCGTTTATTTCCACAATAACAGCAAAGATAAATCATTTTTCAACAGCAATGTGAGCATAGAATAAATTAACAATTGGAAATATTGAAATAGTTTACAAAAGTCCAGAACACAGATATATGTATAATTGAATTTGAGAAAGTTGAGTTTTAACTTAAATGCTAGCTGTATATTGTGGGGAAAACCTTGGAAAGCGGAGCTTGTAATTCAGGTTCCCCAAAATAATATTACAGTATCATTAATTAATGAAAAGGGCATAAAAAGATACAAACTACACGGGACGATACAAGACTACACTAAACGGGACAAGTACGTCAGAACAACTCAAGCACAAACATGGGACAATGAACAGCCTCCTGCAGGAAAATCACAGTGTAACATTATAGCCATTTATCTGTGTAGTCTTAAGCTTTTGTTTGAACGAAAATAAGACGTTCCTGGGTAGAGCTGTAATTGAATTACTTAAAAGCATGCATTGGGTCTTTGCAACATTTAAAGAAAGTTTGTTACAACAGATCCATTCATGAATACATCTGAGTTCAGTATTTACTATGTTTACAAGAGTATCAGGATTTTTATGTGAAAAAATATATTAATATGAAAGACAAGGCCTTTGATGAATCCTGAATATCGTTGATATATGAAATTAATAATAATGGCCCCAAAAGCGAACTCTGGGGTACTCCGCAAATCATGTCATTATAATCTGAATCAGAATTGTTTATGGAGACAAACTGTTTCCTCCCAGTAAGATGATTTCTGTACCACTCCAAGGCCTTCCCCCTAATTCCATAATGTGATAGTTTAGACAATAAGATTTCATGGCCAATGGTGTCAAAGCGCACTCTGGGGTACTCCGCAAATCATGTCATTATAATCTGAATCAGAATTGTTTATGGAGACAAACTGTTTCCTCCCAGTAAGATGATTTCTGTACCACTCCAAGGCCTTCCCCCTAATTCCATAATGTGATAGTTTAGACAATAAGATTTCATGGCCAATGGTGTCAAAGGCCTTGGAGAGGTCCAGAAAGATACCAAGAGTGTGAAGGTGGTCGTCAACAGCAGTCGCTATATGATTAATGAAATATAAGATTGCATGTGTTGCAGAGTGCTTTTGCCTAAAGCCAAATTGTGATTCTGATAAAAGACCAAAACTCCTTACGATTTTTATTGTACGATTGTATATAATTTTTTCTAAGACCTTGGAAATAGGAGACAAGAGAGATGTAGGTCTATAATTACTTATATCGGACGGATCTCCCTTTTTTGTAAATAGGAACTACCTTGGCAATTTTCATTCGATCGGGAACTATACCATTTACAAGAGATAAATTCATGATATGTTCTAAAGGAGTAACAATTTCGTTAATGATATCTTTTAACAAGTCATTACTTATTTCACCATAACCTGGACTTTTTTACTTTTAAGTTCTTTTACTATCTTTATGATTTCATTAGCATCGGTTAGAATAAAGAATAGTGAATGTGGGTTTTGGTTCTTTAGAAAGCATTCAAAGGTTTTTTGTTATCTGTGGGTGGTATTCCGGTGGCAAGATTTGGACCAATGCCTGAGAAATAATTATCAAAGTTCTAGCTATATCAAACTTATCATCAATAACTGAATTGTCAATCTTCACATGTTTTATAGTATTGCGATCTTTTTTTCTTATTTAAGACATCACTGATTACTTTCCATGTATCTTTTATATTATTTGAACTCGATGCAAATTTAGAACAATAAAATTTCTTTTTTTTTCAGATCTCAAAAGAGTTGTCAAGGTGTTTTTATATTTGACGTATTTTTCACGAGCAGCATCTCTCGGCTTTGCACGATACTTGTAATAAAGGTTATTTTTTCTATTGATAGATCTTAAAAGTGATTTACTAACCCAGGGGTTTCGTGATGTCCGTTTGTTGTTTGGTTTATATTTTACAAGAGGGATACATTCATTAAAAGAATCGAGGAAGATAGTCATGAAACTATCATATGATTCGTTAACATCGTTTTGTGACTAATACTTCGTTCCATTTGAGTGAACTTAGCTTATCCTTGAGTTTGGCAATCTTTTCAGGGGTAATTTTCCTAACCATTTTTACATGAGAAGAGTACGAGTTGTTATCAAGGAAAGATAGTATCCTAGCGAAAATAAGAAAATGGTCAGAAATGTCAGACAGAATGACACCAGAATCAATTTCTCTCTCAACGTTTGAAGAAATATTGTCAATTAAAGTTCCTGAATGAGAAGAAAATCTCGTGAGTCTGGTAATCAATGGAATAAATGAAAATGATAATAAAGTGATTAGAAAATCTTGAAAGTAATTATCCTCTCTGCATTTTAAGAGGTCAACGTTAAAATCGCCCATCAAAATGCAATTCTTTTTTTGAAGCAAAGGATTAGAAAGCAGTTGTTGTAATTCATTTAGAAAAGTATTATAATCGGAAGAAGGTGGACGATAAACTGTTCCTATAACTACGTGTTTGTTTTTTTGGGGGTAATGTTATTTCGATAAAAACCGTCTCCACCGTTTCATTCATCAGATTTAAGTCATGAAGTGCAATGTAATGCAGGCGTATTGGAACGTACAGTGCTACTCCACCACCTCGCCTGTTTACTCTATTATTAAATATAAGGTTGTGCTGAGACAAGGAATGTATAGTGTGAGGAACATCCGTAAACCAGGTTTCGGTCAGGCCAATCACAAAAGAATCTACTTTAACTGTTTAATATTATCTATTAATAAGCTCAGTTGTTCGAAATTTTTATTTGCGCCGCGGATATTAAGGTGCAAAAGGTTCAAGTCATTCTTCCCAGCTGACTTTAAATTGTTGACAAATTGGTTCTGGGTGTAATATCGAGATTTATCAAAGGATTTGTCATTGACATCAAGAGTATATTCAAATTCTTCTACGTTGTTGTTCATAGTGTCTGAAATGTTTTGTTCATATTGTTCGTTAAAAAATGAAAAACTGCCAGCATTATGTTGTAATTGAAAAAGAAGGTTCAAATCAAAGTCACTGACATCATTAAATGGAAAACTACTCATGCCAAGTGAAACAAGATTGAAAAATGAATATTTCCAGGTGATGTAAGACTGCATAATCAATTGAGGTTAAACAAATAAGGAGAACCAAAGAAACTTCATGCAACAGCTGCAGAAGGCCACATAGAACGAATAAACAGAACATGAATTTGAACGGAAAATTTAAGCACATATAACTACAGCCAGTGGCGTAACAACCGGGGGAGGGGGCAGGGGGGGGGGCAGAGTGCCCCCTGAAGGATTTCAGCGGGAAAATCCACAAAACTACCGGGAAAAAATGAAAGGAAGGGAAAGGAAGAAAAAAGAAGGGAGAAAGGGAAAGGAAGAAGAAAGGAAAAGAAAGAAGAAGAAAGGAAAAGAAAGATGGAGAAAGGGAAAGAATGGAGGAGAAAGGGAAAGTAAGAAGGAAAAAGGGAAAGAAAAAAGGAGAAAGGGGAGAAAGAAGAAGAGAGAGAGGGAAAAGAGGGAAAGAAAAAAAAAAGAAGAAAACAAAGTGAAACAAAAGAAATGAGGGAAAATTTAGTACCAAAACCCCGGGGCTCCCCCGCCGTGGCTTTCCCTGTAGACCCCCATCAGGGGGCCTAAGCCAGAACTCTGGGAGCCACCCGCTAAGGGCTTCACAACAAACAACTCGCGGTGCGGGCTCACCTCCGCATATTCTATTTCTTGACTTAGTTACCGGGAAATTTTCGGCTCTGCCCCCACCCCAAGACAGGCAGAGAATTACACCACTGATTCTAGACTTAATTACCGGGAAATTTTTGGCTATGCAAAGGCCCCCCCCCCCCCCACCCCATAACAGGCAGAAAGCGAGAGAGGAGCGGGAACTGACAGCGCAAAAACGCCGCAGCTTCCGCGCTTTGCGCGGGAGGGGGAAACTCCCCCCTCCCTGCACCCTCCCCTCTAGGGAGCACTACCGTCCTCCTAAAATGAAATCCTAGTTACGCCGCAGAAGATAGACTTTATTACCGACAACTAATAATTCAAAGAAACGTCGGAGCTTCCACGCTTCGCGCGGGAGGGGGGGGGGGGAACTCCCCCCTCCCTGCACCTTCCCCTCTAGGGAGCACTACATTGGCGTAAATTCTAGGGGGTAGGGGGATCTATCACAGAACACAAAAAGTGGTGATTTTTGGCTCTTAATCTTAAGATTTCCATCCGAAAATGTGATTAAAATCGAGAAAAGTGGTTATTTTTGACTCGCTCGCTTCGCTCGCTCGCAAAATAGATATGAAAATGTGACAGGGAAAAAAAAATCGTTTCAAAAGTTTTTCATCCCACACTCCTCAAATTTGATTTACGCCGGTGAAGCACTACCGTCCTCCTAAAATCCAGTCCTAGCTACGCCACAGATTCTAGACATAGACTAGTTACCGGGAATTTTTTGGCTCTGCTCCCCCCTGATAACAGGTACCTGTTACGCCCCTGACTACAACGATAAGGCTACGTGTAGATTTTCCTCTGTAGATGGCAGCTAAATCAGCTGTGGCTTTCAGCCAATGCCCTATACATGTATACAAAGATCAATATCATTTGCAATTAAATCTTGTAATAATCTTGACTGAATGAACTTAACAATTATATTATACAGTTCCATTACAGTGAATATGATGAGAGAAAAAAATAGTGAGCACATTGTAGGTAAGCATTCCAATAAAAAAAATGCACGCTTTTCATGGTGGAAAGGAAAAGAAGAAAGAAGTAAATTGAAAGAGAGAGAGAGAAAAAAAAAACACGCATACGATCTGTTATATATACAGCATTAAAGCTATAATCTTTCGGTGTTGATGGAAATTAAAACGAATATTTTAAGCGGTATCATTCCCGCCATGATACTAAAACTCTTTTTCTTTTCTTACTCTCTCTTTCTCTCTCTCTCTCTCTCTCTTCCTTTTCAAAGACAGCAACTAGAAAAAAACACTCAACCAAACAAGCTCATTCCAATTACGGAAACACCCATTCTATATACTTAACATTAACGTTTGACTAACCAAAACAGATCTGGGTGTGTGCATCAAAGTTCACATATTTATGAATTTCCTTTTTCACTCCCCGAGCAACCAACCAAGAAGCCACCGAGTCGGCCAAGGAACGAATCCGTCACAATTTAGTACACTGTTCTACTCAATTCTTCATGCTTTAGTTTCCAAGTCGGCAAACTCAATCCCCAATCCAGACCGACGAATCCCAGTCAATTGCTCGAAGAGTGTGACATTGAAAACTAGGCCTATATGAAAAAAATGACCATCTCATAAAGAAAAAAGAAAAGACAAACAAACAGTCTTGTAAGGCTATTCTGTAAAGAGCTTTCAAGGATGAGAATAAGGGACTCACTGATCGCAGAAAATATGATGTTATTCAACTGATTCAGCGATTCATATAAGACAGGTTCAATGACAAGAGAAATTGAGTTGCATTACTGATTCGTAAAATTATTCATTAAAATGTAATACTCTGTTGATTTCAGTTTCAGCAGAATACTTGTATGTTACTGTGTTATAATGTTCAATACAGAAGCTAGTTCGTGGAGAGGTATGAATTGAAAGGTATAAAATTACTCAGCGATACACGATCCAGCAAAGTGAATACATGATAATGCAACCTTTAAATGTATGCGTCAATGAATATCTTAAAAAAAAAAATTACATCTGTAATATATCTTGAAAGATTCGTATGGAATAAAATAACCCTTTTACTAATGCAATTCATTAGTTATGCATGCAAATGAAATTTCCGCACATATATCCTGACATTAAATATTAAAAAGATGTATATTTTACAGTGTCCTCAAATCGGTCTTTGAAATCGAGTGTAATGTATATAGGCTTATGCAATTCATTAGTAATGCATGAAACGTGTGCGCACATCCACATAACCTTACATACTAAAAAAAAATATCTTCTTTTTTTCTCTCTCTTCTTCTTCTTCTTCTTTAGTGTCTTCAAATCAATCTTTGAAATCGAGTACCAAAACAAGCTAATTATGCCTTGTTAAGAATGTAAACATTCTATGGCAAGCGAAAGTACAATGACATGACATGAAGATACCAAGTCTATAGCAAGTAAATGGTTGAAATTAAATAGAGCTGCATGCAAGCCGTATGTCTGAGACACTTTCTTCGAGCATGCATTAAAATATAAAAAATGGCTTGCGTTGATACCAATGCAATTCAGTAGTACCATAATGTATGAAATGTGCGCACACATTTCATACATTATGAAATATTCAAGGAGCGTAAACGATTTTTTTTCCCTTTTAGTGTCTTCAATCGGTCTATGAAATGAAGTGTAATGTATATAGGCAAATGCAGTTCATTAGTAATGCATGATACGTGTGCACACATAATCTTACATACTTAAAAACCAACAACAACCCCCCCCCCAAAAAAAAAAAAAAAAAAAAAAAACCTGTACGATATATCCTCTTTTTAATAAGTGTCTTCAGGGGAGCACCCCACGAAGAGCTCCGCCGGGGATTCTTCACCGACAAATGTTACAAGCTACTGAAAATCCTCTCATCTAATTCGCTGACAGCAAATTAGTCGGTGAAAACTACCGACAAAACCCCTCATGAAACGCTCCCCTGATCAATCTTTGAATCGAGTACAAATACAGGCTAATGACTTGTGAAAAATGTGAACTTTGTGATAACACAAAAACATGAAGATAACAAGTCTATAGCAAGTAACTGGTTGCATGCAAGCAGTATGTTTGAAACATTTTCTTCTATCATGCGTAAGAAATTCCAAGAGCATAATAAGACAGGCAGGTTGAATAACGGCTTGAATTAAGTATAAAGCCATGCCTTGAAGCACTGAATACAGATTCATGAAAGTTATCCTCTTTTATGCAAATAGTAGTAGAATGTACAATGTATAGAGCAGGGTTAAAAAGAAACAGTCATTGCTTTTATGGGCAGCTACTATATACCCAGATCCAGAATTTGTGTGCATAACCATAATAACATTTCAGGTTGACGTGGCCAGATGAACCAATCGTATAGTGACCTAAATAATTGACCTCTTATTGACCTTCACAGGCTCACAGTGAGAAAACTAAATTGCGTATATAGGCCTATAAAGCAGCCACATTGCCCAACATAACATTTCTATTTCAACAAAATTTCAGTTAGAATTACTGGTGAGTGATGTTTGAATGGGTTTTTCCTCTGGTGAAGCAACTGTTGAAAAAGGATGACGAATAAAAGCAACAACATACACAAGTATTTCGGAAATCGTTCCTCTTTCGCTAAAAGCGACTTAATGTGAAAAATTGCTCGAACGTCAGCTTTGAGAACAACTTCGGTGAAGATTTCCCTCGTTTCAAAATGGCACCACAATCGAGATGAATCGAAATTGGTCGATACATCAAAAATAAAAATTGGTTGATACGTCAAAAGACGTCAAAATGCAATATGTAGAAGCATTGTGAGAAACATTTCCTGGTTTATTACTCTTTGCAAAGAACGACTTATGGACATTACTGGAACATGGGCTTTTGAGTACAGCTTAGGCAAAAATTTGCTTCGTCTAAAAATGGCACTAGAATCGAGATGAACAGGGGTTAATTGAAATGCGAAACATCAAAATGAAAGATAACTCCAACGCTGATAATTTCGGATATTTTCATGATCCTTTAGTCGTGTTTGTAAGAAGTGATTAGGTCATAAGCTATCATAAATGAATAATAGTATAATAAGCAGATTTAAGCTTACGTGCTTTCATGATCTCACACATCGTGATCATTCCACTTGACAGTGCCCTTTTCTTTCCACTGCAAGTGGACCTCTGTTCCCCTGACGAAGATTCTTCTTCGCGAGGATCCAGCGGCGGGTTTTCATGGCGGGCGGTAGGTCCGTGCTGACGGTCAATCGCGTGGCTGGAATCAGCGGGATTCTTGGCGCGCTTTCTCTGTTGGTCTTCGAAGGCCGCTAAGATGCTATTCCTGTCGCGCATGTAACAAAATTGTGCTATGATGGGTACGGGTGGCTGTTGGGCGGCATGGGCTCCCAAGTCCCGTCGAGGGAGACGGTGGGCGTTGGCGATGGCAATTCTAGATGCTGCGGTGTTCTCAATCCCGAGGGAAATAAAAGCTGCCTTCAACACTTCGTAGACATTTTCTCCTTCCTTTTGCTGTAGGCCGTAGAAGAGTAGGTTAGATTTTCTACCGTGAATTTCAAGTGCTAGGATTGGAGCTTTTATTGAAGAGAGACTTCCAGTTTGGGCAATTTTTGCTTTTCAATTTCTGTAATTTTTGCAGAGTGGAAGTCAACACTCTTTTTAAGATCATCAAACCTTTTATTGATGGCAGTAACATCAGCCGCGATGTTATCAGGTTTACTGGATATGAAATTCTTGAAGTCGAGAATGCTATTCTGCAGGTCTCCAAGGGTGGGTTGGGCTTCGGATTCCCCATCCTCTGTTTTAGACGCGGCAGCCGCTGCCGCTGCAGCAGCTGACGTTGCTGCAGCCGGTTTCGGCTTAGAAGCGGTGGTTTTGCGAGTCATCATGGCTGCTTCCGTCCTATACCGACAGGCGTTGATAAGAAGTTTTCTAGAGCCCAACGACATGAAGTGTCTTGTATAATCACTATACGTTTGTGGTAGGTATTCAGCAAGGTACTGTTCCAGTTGAAAGCTCAGTCAAAACATGTTAAAATTGTAGATAAACTAAATATGGGCGTAGGCTGAAGAGCTCTATCGCTACACGTGCGCTCCCATCCGTTGCTTGAGTCGTGTCATCTGTTAAAGCACATAATTTCTTCTCCCCATTTCCTTTTTTATGCTAACAGACTAACTTGTGCAGAAAGTATTGGAAACGCATTTTCTTTTAGACATAGAAAGCCTATAGGAATACGCATTAATGATAAAATTGCCAGTGGAACAATAACTTCATTAACTCGGGACTGAAATGCACGTTCATCTCCATCGGACATGTCGAATTTCACAGTTTTTCTTATAGAAGTCACTGCAAATTATGACTTAATGATTAGCTTTTCGATTTTTCTCCGCCCATTCCTTTTGCTATTCTTACTTTTTACTTATTCCAATTTTTTGTATACGGTGAATTGATGAGAATAAATATTGCTTTTTGAAAATTCGTGAATATGTACCTTTTCCGATTTGATCGTCTTGGACTGGGTCCAGATGGCGAAGAGTGTGATTCAGTGCTTGGTCCAGGTTGGTTGACATTATCGTCGTCATTATGCTTCCTACAAAAAAATTAAAAAAAAAAATGCCATATCTGGACCTTTCAATGAGGGTAAAACCTCTTAGCCAATGGTGTGATCCATGATTTTCACAAGAAAATGACTTCTCCCGGCCGTAATTTGTGTGAAGGTGAGAGGTAGGGTAAGATAGACGTTCCTCTTCTCATCTCTTCTCAATTTGCAAATTTCAGGATTTAGATTTTTGACAGATTACTTTTTCTCGTTTGGAAATTTGTCAGGAATGGAAGGGTGAGCACTTGCTGGTTCTTAATGGGAAGAGATACAAATCACCGCAACCAGCGAGTGATTGAGAAACCTTTCCGGTTTTCTCGTTATTTGCTTACAAAATATCTTCGAAATCAAACCAACTTTAATATTCCCATGAAAATGGAAAGCAAAATACATTATGCCAAAAATAGATTCTGGGGGAGTCTTTGTTATTCATAATGAAAAAAAATTATGAATTTTTACGAGATTTATATAAAAACGACACCTTAAAATTCTTGTGCCAACTTGAATTAATAACTACCTCTTCTGATATGATTTTCCTAGTTCCCATGATGGGGAGCTCGTTGCACCATGATTTCCATCGCCGGGAGTGCTGGACTGGTTCTTTGCTGATTGCAGAAAATATTTAAGAATTATAACAGAATTATATTAAGATTGTCACGGTCGCTAAAACCCAAAACTTCAATAGCATTTGTAGTAATCGCTAATTTCATAACCATCATACAAAACACCATTAAAAATGAAGAACAGACTGATATTAGAATTCATTGTAAGTGAATTATGACTAGATTATTCAACGTATTTCTTTTTTTTTTTCAAATCCAATTATTAGAATCCTACTATGTTTCAGCTGATAAATTTGTGTAATTTTGAAAAGGATTGAAAATACGAAGCACGGTCACATGATGGCGCTGTGTTCACGTCGAGTCTGTGTAATATCTATGGGACTGAGTTAATTGACATTGCTTGCAATATAAAATTGCTCACATTTTTAATATTATTATAACAAGGGAGACGACGTCCTCCATACAAACCAAGAATTCATGGGAACACGCAGGCGAGGGAGCGAAGCGACCGAGCAGGAGCTCTTGCATTGTTAGAAGTGACGTTGAATGATCTGGTGCACATTCTAGGTTAATTTTTGGGAATTCTCAATAAAAAGGTAAGGGGGAAAAAATGGGGGTTTGAAAATTTCTAGGGGAGCAACTACAACTTGCCCCCCCCCCCCATGTGCGTATGGCCATATACACTATCACCCGCATCTCCAACACACACGCGAAAAAAAATCCTATTTTCATAGGCTTCTATGTAGTATGTTTACACTCTTCAAAGTTTCTATATTGCTCTGAATTTCCTTTTCCCTACAATGATATCATTTTCCTCTTGATTTTATGTTCATGTTTCTTTCAGTGCTTTTTTAAATTTAATTTTTGTTTTATATGATGAGGCTCAGTCAGCAGAGCATGCAAACAACACAACGACATTTCTAACTTATATTCAGAAAAAAGACAACACCCAAACACCAATTCTTGGCAAACAATGCATCAATTCAAGACCAAATGACAAACAACATGATCTTACAATCTCATGTGGAAGCCAATAAGACAAGGCCGTACGCCGTATGGAGCGAAGCGACCTAGCAGGAGTTTTTGCATTGTTAGAATTGAAATTGAACGGCCACGTGCATATTTTGGGTGGATTTTTTTTTTTTTTTTTTTTTTTTTTTTGGGGGGGGGGGTGGAAATTACTAGGGGAGGAACTGCCCCCTGCCCCCCATGTGTGTACTGCTATGCAATAAGATATCAGTTAACTACAAATAAGATGTTTTATTGTTCATGATATCAGTTTCAACAGAAACATTTATTGCATAATCCTTTAGGATATCGGACATCAGGTGAGCATGAAATTATAACATAAAGGCTAATTAATGTCTTGATAATGAAGCCCAATTTATCAAAATCTAGGTGAAAAAAAAACTGACAGAGACTCCAAGCTAAGAACAATTCTTTTAAATTGAATGCATTGGTTGCCTTTTCACGAATATGAATGACCAACAAGATTCCGTTGCCGGCTTGAAATGAATTTGAATGCTCAGTGCTCAAAAGGCATGCTCCTATTTCAAATCTGAATGACACATTGCTCGCATCCTGAATTTGAATGATCGGATTATGAATTTGAAAGCCGATTCAGTGCTGCGAGCGTGAAATTATATATATATATATATATATATATATATATATATATATATATATATATATATATATATATATTAAATTGACCGGGAAAGCGTAATGCAAGTTTGTACTTTGTTCTTCCATTTTCTCATTATTCTTAAAATTCTTTCATGCGCTTAGAAACATTGTATTAAGCGCTATGTAAATGTTACGTATTATCATTTATCATCATTTGCAATTTAGTCGACTTCAGATATGAATTAGATTTAGAGTATGATGATGCATTTTTCAGAGGCATATTTAGTCCACTGCCTGGACTGTTCTCTATGATCCGTACGCAAACAAATCAGCACACACCATGGCTATATATATGTACACAAATAAAGTGCACGTACGGACACACAGCCTGAGTTTTTTTTCGGGGAAGGTGAATTCGTGGGGTAAGTGAATTCCTGGGGAGATACCACATCAGCGCGCACGCACGCATGTTCGGGAATTGGTGACAGTTTAAAACGACCAGCAGTTGGTCTAAGGCATATTATGCGTCGCAATAAGCAGTTTGTGTACTATCTATGGAAATTATTAAAAGTCTGAAGAATATTGGAAAGAAAGGTCAATAGAAAAAAATAGGTCAGTGACCACTGTGGAATGCTGAAAAATATGCCTACGAATTTTTGAAAGAATCAGTATGTATAATGGGCCTAATTAGTGATCACATGAAACAGCGTGAAAAAAAAAACAGGACTGGGCGTGAATCAGACCAAGAAAATCAAGCAGACGAATAGGAAAACGCAACAGGCTAAGGCACTGACTGACATTAAGGACAATGCGTTACTAATTACTACTACTACTACTACTACTACTACTAATGATAATAATAATCATAATAAATCATTATAATAATAATGATAATAATAATAATAATAATAATTATAATAATAACAATAATAATAATGATAATAATAATAATAATAATAATAATTATAATGATAATAATAATAATAATAATAAATAATGAACTATTCTTGTAAAGCCCACATCAAACAAATAAATTCAAGTCCCTATGCGCTCAAAAGAAAGAAGAGGGATAAATAATGACAGAAGGACATAACGGAAGAGAAAAATAAGTTGCTTTGACACAAAACATAAGATTGTACTATTTTAACAGATGAAAGAAATGAGTCTTCAAGTGACTCTTGTAATTGTCTACCGGTATCGACCTGCTTAAGATTACTGGGTAATTTGTGGCTGCCAGCTGAAAGGATCTTGCACCATGGAAATTTGTGGATACTATGGAAGAAACTAACAGAGATTTTGACTGAGAATGAGGGTTTTTTGCAGGACAATATTTTGTTATCAATTTTTACAAATAAACAGCGCCTAAATCCTTGCATACACAAGAACACCACAGGGGCCACGGAACCGCGGGGGCTACTTTTTTGAGTAGACACATAGGCCCCTGTACAAAAACCCCGAAGTGAATTTTTTGGTTTGTACATGCAGCCCCCTCACTTTCAAAAACGTTCCACGGTTCTGCACCAATGTCAAAATCTTAAAATCGATACGTTGTTTTATAAGAAGCCAATCTGTAGTCGTACCTTTACTCTGATATCCCGTCTCGTATGTCAGAGTTCTCTCTTCTACGTTCCGTTTAAGCGACAGCTCGAAGAGTGTGTCGTCCCGACGTCTCTTTAGATCGAGTACGAACGTCTCCTTTCTCTTGACTAGATTTTTCAAATCGTCCTCACTAATGACCTATAAGTTAAATGATTTTTTTTTGCGTTCACATGATATCCAAGTATATTACGAATCGATTTTGATTGATTCGATAAGATGTCTTCTCTACATCCTTATGTAAGAAGGTCGTTGGTGGCGGGCAGCTGGTCCCGTGACCTTCACCCCGCTTTCTCCTTTCCTCAGGTAAGGCTGACTTATATTGGATTTGTACGTAAATTTTACTATTTGATGAATTTGTAGTTATGTTTTCTTATTATTGTTGTATCAGAGAGAATCGTAACTATAAAGAAAATTATTATGTCTTGAGAGTGAAATATTTGATATGAGAAAGTGTATATTTTAAGCGATTTATAAATGCTTGTTATGTAATGAAATGAGAGGGTGTGTTAGATTACGCATAAATGCTTTAGTGTGTATTGGCCAGCACAGGGTGCATGCATTGGGCACGGTCCGTTGGGCTTTGTCGGGTGAAACGCAGTTGGGGTGTTAGGGCGCTATGGACAACTGAATGGGGTTTGGGTCTGAGTTTATGAATGAAATGATTTGAATATGGCCAGAGGTCGGCCGCTTTGTTTATTTGGTAGTTTTATTAGTTAAAAAACTCTTTATGAAACTTTCTCATTATCAAATTAGTGTATGGAAACATGGATTATTAATAACAAATTATGTTAAATGAGATAAACTTTGGCACGTTTCATTCAGCTGTTCCGGGCTATGTTGATATGTTTATTTTATATTATGAATATTTCCTTGTTATTTGATTGTAATTGAGAACTGCAACTGATATCATGACCCCGCTTTCTCCTTTCCTCAGCGGTGAGTTAACCCGGAGAACACAATAAAGACAGTTGAACTCGGAACTCAAGGCTGCATGTCCATTCTGTCTGCGTCTAGCCCCCATAAGTCCTTACTACTCGGCCCCTCACACTTAGATATATCAAAATTCATGGCAACAATTTTACGCTTGACTAAACAAAATGTGCCTTTGAGGAATAAATGTGAACGTATTAACTGAGCAACGTAAAAAGAATTCTGAATATATCAAATTTCTGGGAAGGGGGAAGTGAGCTATAGCATGCACCACTTACTAATTCACCGAAGAAAGTGGAGGCAACTTCCCATTTTATCATCACAGATTTGGTGTTATTTAACCCACTGACTACTTGAACCGGGTTGCCTGTGTGATAAACATACAGGAACATGAGAATATATTATAGGATTATAAGAATTTGTAGATAACTGAGTCAGTGTAATAATACACTTCCTTTTAAATAAGAAAAACAATATATTAATCCGTTGAATACTGAATTCTCTCCTTCCCATAGAATTAATAGAGGGGCCACCCGGTTCCAGTAGCCAACGGGTTAACTTACCCTTAGCATAGGTTTATGCCGCTTCCCATTTAGCAGTTTGCATTCGACGTGGAGATGCTTGATGTAATGGTAAATGTCCAGAGTCTCTCCACTCTCCACTTCACGGCTTCTTTGGTTATCTTTATACAACCTGTTTTCTTCACTCCGTATGTCCTTTCATTTTGAAAGATATAAAAAGCAAAGCTATGAAAATAAATTGGAAGAAAGAAAAAGCTAATCCGCAAGGACTTTCAAAAAATGAAAAATTCCTTGATAATTTCTAAATTGAGCTAAGGTTTAGGGAAATATTTGGGGGATGGGATGTGCATAAAATTTTATATCATATTTGATGAAACAAATATCTAGTATTAAAATATTTCCACTAAATTCAACTCCTTTTCTCATTCCCTACTATTATTCACTCCAGTTTCTCCCCAAGATTACTGGAGCAATTTAATTATGAAATGTATTTGGTAATTTGAATTTCAAAGGGATTCTTTGAATAATGTAATAATGAAATCGGTAATTGTGAAAGCACTTTCAATAAGTTTGTGGTCAGGCTTGTATTTTTATTGCCACGAACAAGCTTTTGAGGTAAAAAGTGTCAATGGATTGTCATCAGATTTCACTTAACACCTCTTACTTTTTGCAGAGGATAAGATGTAAATGCAATGCTAAAAGTTTCTCCCCAAGATTACTGGAGCAATTTAATTATCAAATGTATTTGGTAATTTGAATTTCAAAGGGATTCTTTGAATAATGTAATAATGAAATCGGTAATCGTGAAAGCACTTTCAATAAGTTTGTGGTCAGGCTTGTATTTTTATTGCCACGAACAAGCTTTTGAGGTAAAAAGTGTCAATGGATTGTCATCAGATTTCACTTAACACCTCTTACTTTTTGCAGAGGATAAGATGTAAATGCAATGCTAAAATTTTTTCCTTTTTAAAATGACTTTGCATATTTCAATTTTTTTTAACGTGCTCAGGTTGGTATCAATAATGCCTATAGCATTTTCATTTATTTGATGTACGATAAAAGAGCAATGTAGATAATATGCCTTGCTCAAGGGCATAAGGGCCGTACCGCGGGGATCGAACCCCTGACCTTCGCGTCTCCAGTCAAGCGCCTTAGACCACTCGACCACGGCACCTCCACAAAATGATTTGTTTGTTTAATAGCGATACTTATAGGCCCATCGTAATTTGGGGGGGGGGGGGGGAGGGGCATACCCCATTACGTTGAAGTGGTCCACAATTGGATCAGGCAAGATATCTAATAAAATTTATTTCACGTTCATGACTACAGGGGAGAACCTATTAACAGGAACTATTTTTCCTTGGGTGTGGAACCCGGATCCTTGGTTAAGAGCGCCAAAATAAAATAAGGGGGAGGACACCACTGCGAAATTTTGATTTAGGCTACACTGCCATTATTTTCCCATTTCCTTTTGCTTATTTCTATATCTGTAAATAGGAGTGTGGGTGTGTGTTGTAAAACTGTGGGGAGTGCGTGTACGGGTGCATGTGTTTGCGTGTCTGTCTGTTGATCTTTATTGAAACAAATGTATAAAGTAAACTAAAATAAAATGATTTTAAAATACGATTTCATGAAACTTGGTAAAAATAAGTGACATTTCCCGGACTTTCCAAGAAACAAACCATCATTTTTACCCATGCACTTCTTGTTCTTCTGAAACGATTTCTAATCCCGTGAATACATGCATGATTTCACTTGATAAAAAGCAGGGGCGTAGAGAGCAGGGGAGGGGGGGGGGGGGAGAGGGGTATGCATCCCCCACCTCATAAGGTGGGGTGGGATGACATGTACAATCATCCCCCGGGTTTTTGGGAAGGATGTTTGCTTACAATTAAACTGAATTAACATGTTTAGAAATGATAGGAACAGCAATAATGATAACAATAATTATCATTTTAACAACAACAGTATATACTACTACTACTACTACTACTACTACTAATAATAATAATACTAATAATACTAATAAGAATAATGATGATAATTAGTAATGTACTATCATTATTATGCTTATGATAATAATAATAGTTATCATCATCATCGTTAATGCGACTGAAATGACGATTACTATCATAACTATATCGATCATTATTCTGATTTATGTAGTTATTTATATTACTTTTGGGTAATTTCGGCGCCGTCACAGTTTTTCTGACGTGGTGTAACAACAAAATTAAAAAAAAAAATAAATAGCGTGATGCAAATATGCAGTAATGTGTGTCAGTCCATTATATTCTATATTCGTTTGTCACGGTGCGTATATCTTCTATTTATGTCTGTGCATCATTGGCGTAAATCCTGGGGGATGGGGATATATCCCCCCCCCCCCCACTGTTTTGAGAGGGGGATGGCGTGTACACATATCCCCCACTTTTTAAGGAAGAAATTATATTTCAATTAATCAGTTAATACATTGTTAAATAATCTGTCATAAACAACCATCATATTTCAGAATGTTTATTTGAAAATGTGATTTAAAACCAGGAAAGCGCTTATCGCTTCGCTCGCTCGCTTATCACATTTTGGAATTTCTATTTGAAAATGCGATTGAAAATCAGAAAAAAAAATGGTAATTTTGTGCTCGTTCGCAAGATAATAATCAAAATGTGTTGACTCAGTAGGTAGAGCGTCCGCCTCACAATTGGGAGATCGCGGGTTCGAACCCCGGCCGCGTCATACCAAAAGGCGTTAAAAGATGGGAGTTGCTACTACCTTCTTTGGCGTTCAAGAATTGAAAAGGATAGAGCGACGTTGATCTGGCGCTGCTCAGTGGCTGCCGGGCCCACGATCAATTGGGCAAAAAGAATTTCCTTTCTCGGACAATAAAATTTGGAGATTGGATATTTTTAAGGGGGTCTGTGCAGGTGGGTGAGGGCGTGTTTATACTTAAGTGTGAGTTCGACAGAAAAAAAAAAAATCGGCAAAAAAGTCGATCACCCCCCCCCCCCTCCCACTCCTCAAAGTGGATTTACACAGGGGCTGTGCATTCGGGTGTATGTGTGGGGGTGTGTGCTTGTGTGTGAATTGGGTCTGCGTTGTCTGTATTTGTATACGAAATTGATCCTTGATTTCTCGTGAACGGCAAATCACCCCCCCCCGGTGTAAGAACCTGTCTACGCCACTGATAAAAAGCAATCTTTGTTTCCTCGACGGCATCCTACTTACATCTTGAGAACCCTTCAGATAATCCAAGAGGTATACACGCAAGATTGGTTCTCTACTTTCTGGCATTTGTTCCGAAATGAAGCACATTAATGAAATACGTTTTGCAACGGGATCAGCTTTACCGACAAATCCTCCACAGAAATGACTGAGCTTTATGCCAATTTCACCCTCTTCGCCATTATATGTCGCTAGATCAGAGTCCTGACCAATGGGCGTTCGAACAAAGTCCTGGTCTGTCGGAGACAATAGATACAAACAGACAGAAATATACATTGACATTATCGACACAATTATCGAAATACCGTTGTAAAATGGGTCAAAATTGCAGGTCAAAGCTTGCTCATAATAATTCCGCGGACAAAAAAAATTCTAAAATCTTATTTAGAATGAAGGCATTCGTAAACATGGTACATGACTGACCATTTACCTCACCAGTAACGTTAACGATATTGCAATTAAAGGTACACCCTACTATGTTATTATTATAATTATTATGATTATTATTATTACATTATTATTATTAATAGTATTATTATTATTATCATTATTATGATTATGATTATTATTATTACATTATTATTATTATTAATAGTATTATTATTATTATTATCATTTATTTGACATGTTAAAAAAGCACAGGTAGAGTACATCAATAGCAGCAGGCAAATACATAATGAGAATGAAAGAACATGTAAAAAAAGATTAGGGAGCAACAAGTGGGTCAGGGTGCACAAAAGTGAAGTACACCACTGTTGCCCGGAGGCATGTGCCCCCACACCTGCTACTCCCAAAACATACACGATAAAAAATTCATGTCAATAAATAATAGATTAATTAAGGTTAATTATTAGAAATTGATTGAAAATTTGATTTAAAAATGCTATGTACAAAATCTATCCCTAGAATATTGAACAAGAGTTATAATATGAAAAGCAAAGCTATTCTGCTTTGTAGAGCAAGATATAGCAATTTGACACCAGACCGAATAAAAGTGAACAGATATATGGATATACGGCTGGGCAATACATGTGTATATGATTCTGATCTATGTAAATGCAAACTGGAAGGTATTGAAAAGAATAAATAAATAAAGAGTTGGAATTTAGAGAAAGTCACCTTTTAAGATATAAGAACATAAAATGTACAAAGGGTGACAATTGCAGAATTAATATAATTAAAGAGAGAAAATCACTGAATGGTAATATGGTAAATGGCAATATGAGTAAATACTGAATATTGGTAAAGTGTAAAGAAATATATAGTCACATACATCATGCTTAACATTTATGTGCGTGTAAGGCTATAACATTCACGAGAGAAATACAAGAGGAGCAAAAAGAAAAAAAAGGGAGCAGGAAGCATAGAAAGCGAGAAAGAGAGAGAAAGAGAAAGAGAAAGAGAAAAAGAAAGAGAAAAAGAAAGATAGAGAAAGAGAAAGAGCGGAGGAAATGGAAAAGGCAGCCTGGCCTAGCTATGACACAAATATTGCATCCATAAGGGCAATAGAAACATGTATTTATAAAGAAGTGGAAGTTGAAAGCAGAAAGTAACAGAACAGAGGAGAGGAGACACATGTTCCTAGACGACCTAAACAGGAAATAAGATTGCACTCTTTAAAGACTTAAGGAATGTAGAAGGAGAAAGAACTGCAATGTCCTTGATATCAGTGGACAACGTGTCCCACAGTCTGGGTAATCTTCTGGAAGGGGAAAAGAAAAGAGCTTCGGTTCTGGAAGAAAGATGTCGAAAAGAAAGAACCTCTAGACGACGTGGATTGATGAGCAAGTTCTCATGAAGGGTTTTGCAGTCACATAAGCCTGAAAGGCCTTTAAAAGCAAATGAACATAACAAATAGTCCCTTCGAGATGAAAGTGAAGACCAGTGAGGTACTTGCAGTCTTTCACCGTACTGTATCTCACCACGCCTCTGCTTCAGTACTAAGCGAGTCGCCGTACGCTGAATTTTCTCGATCTATTCAGTTTGGGGTTGTGTCATTGGGTGCCAAGCAGGAATACCATATTCAAGAATTGGCAAGATGAGGGCTTTATAAAGTGAGAATATGGCATTAGTAGAAGCACCGCGTGCAACTACACGGATAAAACCAAGTAGACGGTTGGCCCTAGCCACAACTGAGTTGATATGTGAGTTCCAAGATAAGTCTGGGCTAATTATTTTTCCTAAGTACTGAAATGAAGATACACAGGATATACAGGTGTTCCCTAAAAGGTATTGGGGAGTTTGGGGCCATTTCTTTCTGGTTATGTGAATGACTTTGGCCTTGTTTGGATTAAAAGACATACCATTACTGGCAGTCCACTGTATCAAGGTGTCTAAGTCTTTTTGAAGTATAATTTGGTCCACATCAGACGAAATTGCACGGAATAACAGGAGATCATCTGCAAAGAGGACAGCCTCAGAAGAAAGAGAAATAGAAATATCATTAATGAAGAGGTTAAAGAGTTTAGGACCCAGGACACTTCCTTGCGGAATACCTGAAAGAACCTGAATCCAAGGAGAGGTAGAACCCTGAAAGAGAACAGATTGAGAACGGTTAGAAAGAAAAGAGTGAATCCATCTCCAGAGGTTGCCCTGAATATTGAACTGGGAAGATAATTTGGCAAGAACTACATTGTGAGGCATTCTGTCAAACGCTTTTGACATATCCAAAAACACTGCATCGATTCGAGGAGGGGACCGCTTATCTAAGACAGTCGCCCACCTATGGAGCACACTTACAGTTTAAGTTACACAGCTCCTCCTTCTGGTAAACCCATGCTGGTACCTGCTAAGGAGACCATAGGAATCGACGTGAGAATCAATTGCCTTCACAATAACTTTCTCAAGTACTCTGCACAACACAGATCTTAGTGAAACTGGTCTATAATTGACAACAGAGGACGTCTCACGAGTCTTAAAAACGGCTTCCTTCGAACCATCGGGTGATCGCGTCGGGTTGTGTAATCGCGTAACCCGACCTTTCGTGAAAACAGTCCCCTGTATTTGCGAAAGGTCGGTTAAATCGGATGTTAAAAATTGATTTTTAGCTCTTGTGGTCATTGACATAAGACTAATCTTTTACGCGAACATTCGTGAAAAACCTACCTTCAAATGACGAAGTATCGGGTAAAAATTGATTTTAAAACAGTTTTCTCCTTAAGAATTCTAAATTGCAGCGATGATGAAAAGCAAATACTATAGCCATTGAATCACATGCGTATTACAAAACATCTAAATCTTTTAAAATTATTGATATCCGTACTTTTATAGCGCGAGGTGAATGATTTAATTTCATTGTGATAATTAGGTTCCAATTTGTCGAAATTTAACCTATCGATTTAAATGAAGAAAAAAAAACATACCTGATCTACAGACTGTTTGAAACGAATACGCTTGCATTATCAAATTATTGATATAGGCCAGCTACTTATCTCTTCAATGCATTAACAGACTTTCAAGGAAATGCCCCGAAAATGCCAAATATGTTTTTTTCTTTACAACCACTAATAATCGGGGGGGGGGGTAATCACATGAGATGATAATAAGTGGAAAGACTTACGCTAAAGAATTTATAAGGTGTTACTGTTATCCAGAATGATATTATGATGTTTTACATTTCTAAGCCCCCCCCCCCCTTTGAAAAAATCACGGATAGGCCCATGACCATGGGATAATCATCTTTGACAATCTGATCGACCCAAAACATTTCTCTCTCTCTCTCTCTGACACCCTCGAATTTTCATCAAATAATCTCGCCGGAATTGATTTTTTATCTCTTTCTTCCTGTATCCTTGTCTGTCTCTCTTTCCATCTCTTTTGAACATGCAACCTGGTTGCTTCATTTTCACCTCCCCCCCCCCCTATATTGATTTCATACATGTAGATATACAAATCTATCCAATAAGAGGAGGCTTTAGTATTTTTATAGTTGTGCATGGATACATGTATTACAATTATCATATTCTTATAAAAATTGCAACGATTTACATGATCGATATCAAACTACACTTGCAGTCAAAGTTACATATAGATTTGCTATGTAATGATTATTTTTCTGCATGGTGATTACATGTTTATAAATTCATTCTGATAAAAGAGAAACTAGATCAGCTTTCAATCATCGTTTACAAGTAAAATATATTTCATATTGATCATAACAATTTTTATAATCATATACTCTGTTCAGAACTTGCAACAAATCGAAAAAGTAGACTATAGAGTTTCACATCACTATCATTTACATGCTATTAATTTGAATTAAAATGTACCAAGGCCAAATTGAATCCTTTTCTACTTTAAATTAATACTTAGATATGTAAATGAATATTTAACAGAGCACTTAGTCAGATTTTGTGCACAACTCAGACAGAACGAGCTATTCTATATCCCTTTAGAAGTTATGAATGAAATTCATTATAACACAACTGAAAACAGTGATTTTGTAACTTACATACCCATCAGTCAATCCAAATTACAGTGTACATAATACTATATGAATTTTCAAATCCTCTAATGAAAGAACAGTCTGCTGTAAGAGTTTCAAATAATCCACACACACCTATGGGGGGGGGGGACAGTTTCTAAAAATAAATACAATCTTTTGTTTTGTAAATTTGTCCAATGACATTGTAAAACATTTTGATGATAATTTAAAATTGTGGAATGTATATGAACAAATTTGAATTGAACTGTGGAGCAATTAGTCATGTTATACGAAATGGCAACATTTATTAGAAAGCCCTCTCAGATAATTCATCTTCATTTAGTTCAGGATTCATGTAACTCTACACCCAAATGAATCTAATTCCATACAGATTAAAGCTAAGTTAAGGTTTTGGTGGTAGGCATATCTTTATGCAGCCCCCTTCCCCTGAAAATCTTCAAACTTTTTTCATTCAAAATTTTCCCCAAATTCTACCTAAAGTATGCACTATATCATTCAATTTACAATCTCACCCACTAGGTTACTGATCACTCCCTTCCTGGCTTGTTCCTTCAAATAATTACATGATCTTGCACCAAAACCTCAACCCCAAGAAATTACCTATGTAACTTATGTAACATTGTGGGTTAAGATATATATTGAAGGATCTGTTGCAAATATTTGGTGGAATTTTTGAAAAAAAAAACATGCAAGTCTAAAAATTGCTGAGTTGGGCTACTGCTCCTCTTGCCCTCTGCTGCACACAGGGCCATGACACCTCACTCAGTGAGAGACAGATCTTCAAATTGGTCCAATGCACTGAAGAGATGAAGCTAATTTCCTTCAGTCTGTTAATGAAAACAAGATAAGATTGAAAGTTGACCTGAATTGTGATAAATGCGAAGTACATGTACAAACTATGAACAGTATGAACACTACTAGTAATTTTTTAACTTTGCCGACCAAAGCTTACAAATCAGCTTAGTTCATTTTATTTCTCGGTTCGCAAGATACAATTGATATTCATACAATATAAATACATAAGAATACACACATTGTACAGTTCATGTCTCAGTTTAAAATTTGATGATCAAAAAAACCAAAACTTGTAAACGATGTGAGAGGAAATCAGAAAAAAAAAACATTGCTTCTGCTTGTCAGCAAAACTGAACAAGTAAAACTTAAGTATTAGGCTTTTAATAACTAACATTCCCTTAAAATCTTAATGCATACAAAGAATTTTTTTTTAATGCAAGTGTATTTTTGTGAGCAAGAAATGTTGGCAAGATATTTTGATCCTGGAGCCTATTCAAGGAAGCAAAATATTCATCACGCTTGACTGATAACATTTGCAAAGGAACAAAAAAGAAACCAGGTCCATGGAAGATGATTACTCCCCCTCCCCCCCCCAGCCTTATTTCCTAGTTGAGACAGTTATGAATTGGGATGTTACTTAGAAATTCCAGAATGAGAGTATTTGCAACCAAGGCCAATGGCCTTGTAAAAATGCTAAACCCTGGCTGAAATTTGACATGTTGATAGCAAGCTGACCAAATTCATGCAAGATTCACTTACCTTCCATAACTGGAGTTGTAACTAATTCATTCCTTGTAGAAATGTTCTTCATTCTCAGTCAACAAGCAATCATCCCCTACACCTCCAAAATTATTGATGTGGCTGCAGACATAAATGCAGCCTCAAGTTTCAACCTAGGTATCTGATGAACAAAGTCAAAACAGATGAATGAATGGGGTGCTCAGAGCGACCTCTCAACAAAGATTTTTTTTTTAAAGTCTATAGTCTGTATGTATAATCAGGGAGTAGAAGCATGATTAACTCTTTGCAAGTTTCTGTCAACTGTTGGCACAATCGTACAATTAAATTGAACAATCATTAGTTTTTTTTTCCTTTTATAACATTGTACCAGAAGAAATAAAACCCAGCTGGTGTGCTTCAGTGATATCTGAAGAATACTGATCTGCATCAATACTGCTCTAAGGAAAGCAGATCGGAGTTCAAAGTAAATATCTAAAGAACAATTATTACTACTATCCACTCAGAATTAATTCAGCAGGCAAAGAGTTAAAACATACCCCCTCTCATCATGCTTGCTTATCAGTCTTCGGAATCTGAGCTAAACTGTAAGTTACGTACAGTCACAGATGCCCCCCCCCCCAGGACGCCCCTATACTTTCGAGCCAATGTCAGGCCCCGGCGAGCCGCCGCGTCGCGGCGCAGCCTGCCTTGCTTTACATAGCTACATCATATAACTACGATAACTGATTCGTCAACACACAAACACACTGCAGCAGTGGGATATTTCTCATATCACTATAAACTGATTTGCATTTCATTTACAGTCATCGGCAATTCGCCCGAAAGTGTGGGCAAGATGTTGCGTGGTGCTTAGCACAATGCAGCGGTAACATGAACTGCCGACGATGAAAAAAATTACAAAGTTCGCGAGTTTTTTTAACATAATATCATGACATACAAATCAGGACAATTTTTTGAAAATGTAAAGAAATTAACGCAGATTCGCCACAATGGTAGAACTTATTATGAATAAATTGCATTTTGACAAATTAGCGAAATTTAAACTGTACTCACCTCTTAACTTTTCCTTACAATATCCTGACTTTGTGTGGATAGACAGTTAACTTTCATTCAAGCCGTTTTTGTCGTATTTATATGTTCGCAAGAGACGCGACTATTCGTATTTTTGTTGTATTATTTTTATGAAGCGTCGGGTAAATTTCACTCTTTGAACCCGACCGTTCGTAGATTTAAGGTGCATATTTCTCAAATGGTAGACCCGACCTTTCGCAAATCAAGTAGGCTGTTTTCACGATTACGCGATTATACGGCCCGACGCGATTACCCGATGGTTCGAAGTAAGCCCTTAAAAACGGGGGTAATATAAGCCCGTTTCCGAAGAGACGGGACAGTTCCACTGTCAAGAGATACATTAAACAGGATTGAGAGAGGGTGTGAAATTTCAAAAGTAATATGACTGAGAACGCTAGGTAGTAAACCATCTGGACCTGGAGGTTTGTTCTTGGATAAGCCAAGAAGGGCAGAATAGATGTCGAAGGCAGAGACAGACAGGTGAGAGAGAGGAGGAATAGGCAAAGAGCAGGAAGAAGGAGCATCTGGCAAAGGTAAGGAAGGACCAAAGACAGATGAGAAAAAAGAACTGAATACATTAGCAATATCATTAGGTTTACACACATACATATCATTGAACTTGAACTTAAGAGGTGCAGCATGCTTTCGATTACGTACAAATTACCAGAATTTACTCCTATTGTCCTTACAGGCAAAAAGAGAATTTATATATTAAGTCCAGTAAGATTTCCTAGAGTCTTTCTTAACCTTATTTCTAATAGCTTTGTAAGCAAACCAATCATCATATCTTTTTGACTTTCTGGCAGTTCGCAATAATGAATGTTTCTGTATAATGAGTCTTTTCAGTTCAACTGAGATCCAGGGAGAACATTTGGATTTCTTTTTTTAAGTTAGAAGGATAGGGTCTTTCACAGCAGCATGAAATAAATCAAGACATAGTTCATAATTTTCTTCGATATGCAAAGGGTCAAAGAGCGACTTCCAAGGTACAAGATATAAAATGCGTCGAAGATGATCAAAGTCAGCCTGTTTCAAATGAAGAAATGTCCGGAGGACAGAAGGAGTGGGGGCAGGCTTCGATAAACGAAAAACAACGCGAACAGCAAGATGGTCCGACTGAACAGGATTAGACATGGAGTCGACATATGCCAAGGCATCATCACGCGTAGTAAAAACAAGATCGATGATAGAAAACCAGTAGAGATGTCATTAGGGGATGATGGACGTGTAGGAGAAGTAACCATCTGAATGAAGCCGTACTCTCTCATGGTATCTAAAAATCGTTTACGATGAGAGGAGGTACTGTTGGCAGATATGTCAACGTTGGAGTCTCCCATCAACAAGCATCCATCACACATGTCTAGATGAACAGCGTCGATTTCTGATTGTAAGTCATTCCAGAAGGACACAGAGCTGCTAGGTGGACGGTATAGGACACCAACAAGCCATCTGTCCGATCCAAAGGTGATAGATGCCCACAAGAGCTCAATCTTATGACTGCCATTGGTCCAGATGACATCATCAGCGTCGATCAAAACAGGATTCAATGCATGAAGAACTGCCATCAGGGTGATCATAGCGTAAAACCACGTAGTCGTCCGGAATCCCAAGAGTAGAGTTGACAACACCACTGTCTAGCCATGTCTCAGTAATACAAAGTATATCAGGCTTGAGAGTATTAAGAAACACCTCAAGTTCTGGAATTTTGCTTCTCAGACTTCTTGCATTAGTAAGACAACAGGACATACCTTGAGCGCGACAATTCCGTCTATCACTATCAGTATCATTGTTTGTACAACATCATCAGGGCCAGGATTGATCTCCTCATCACCGGATAAAGATGGAGATATCGGCTGAGGAGCTGTCCAGTAAGTAAATCCCAATAGCAGAGATGGTGCATAATGGTAATTTGCTCGGATAACACAAGGCTGGAAGGTAGCAGTACTGTTTGTATGATACTGCACCCTGCTACTAAAATGACTGCAAAAGCAGTTATATAGCAGGTCAGTACAAAGAACACCAAAAATGAAAAAAAGCAATGTGTACAGGCCCATAACGTACGTATGCAGGCATTACATGTAGAGAGAACAGGTTCAGTCTGACATCAGACCCAGTATGTGGGGCTGAAGTAAAATGTTTAGTAAGCCACATAGAGTGCCAAATGCAC
The DNA here is from genome assembly GCA_029962745.1 of Echinometra lucunter. Taxonomy (NCBI): domain Eukaryota; kingdom Metazoa; phylum Echinodermata; class Echinoidea; order Camarodonta; family Echinometridae; genus Echinometra; species Echinometra lucunter. The sequence goes on along the minus strand of CM057162.1, from coordinate 26,576,432 downwards.
TCTAAATATAACAAGAAAAATGGAACAAATCCAATGTTCAAGCACTATATATAAAGTCTAAAAATCAAGTGTTCAATAAATGCTTACTGTTAGATGCCTGCTAGAGGCCAGAATAAGGAAAATTGTCACAAAAAGGTAAGCTGAGGTAAGCTGAGATAAGCTGGTCAATTCTTCATGATTATTTTGCGTCTGCATAATTGATCGTGTGTGTTAGTGATTGGACTGCAGTATAGGGTGTACCTCTTATCCCCTGCTTATGAAAAAGATTTTTGTTGTGGTTATGGTTTCTGGCGTAGTAATAATGACAGACACCCGAGATTTTTACCCATACCATGTCATATCGCAAATGAAAAATGATTCTGGGAAATTGAATAAATTATTTTCGAAAGTGTAATCTGTCATATATTCATGATATGGGGGAGGGGTCATGTGAACCCTTCAATGTACTATAGATAGCAGAAAGTAAATTTAAAGTTTGGGAAAATTCATCCGTCCGTTATGAAAGTTGGCATTTTCGGGGATTTTTCAAAAGTGTTAACTTTGTATAACATTTTACTCAATTCTATCATTTCTGATATAAAATATTTCATTTAGTTATGTTTTAATGGACAAGTGAATCATTTAATTTCATTTCATTTTATATAGTTCTGAACAAAAATACAAGTGCATAATAAACAATTTTATATGAACAGAAATACAAACACGTAATGAAGAATTAGATATGAAAATAGAAACTTATTTTGAACAGAACTATAGGACTTCAGGTTAAGCAGAAGCTTGAGGCCCTGGGAGCCCTTACGAAATAAATACAAACTTACTATAAGAGGGAGGGGGTTCCTGGTGATGCAGAAGGGCAAAGAGAAAAGGAGAAAATTCATAGAGACTAAGAGAGGGAGTGAGAGAGAGAGAGAGAGAGAGGAGAAAGGATGTGGATAAAGAGTCAGAGATGGTTGCACAAAGTGATTGCAAAGTGTATGAACGCGAAATAAGTGTTGATATGCGAGAAGTAAGAGTATAATACAATCATAAATTAAACAGTATTGGTATACCGAGAAAGCAGCATTCTCTTATCAGCTACTTTAAAAGCAAACTCAGAGTGAAGATTCATATTGTCCAAGGGTTCCATATGTCCGGACCGTTATGTATAACTGATTTATGGGCAGTGGCCAGTGGCGTAGACGGGTTCTTACACCTGGGGGGGGGGGGATGATTTGCCGTTCACGAGAAATCGAGGATCAGTTTTGTATACAGATACACACGCACACGCACACGCACACGCACGCACACCCACCCACACACACACCCACACACACTCACACATACACCCGAATGCACAGTACTGGCGTAAATCCACTTTGAGGAGGGGGGGGGGGTGATCGACTTTTTTGCCGATTTTTTTTTCTGTCGAACTCACACTTTAGTATAAACACACGCCCTCACCCACCTGCACAGACCCCCTTACACACATTTTGATTATTGTCTTGCAAGCGAACGAAGCGAGTGAGCAAAAAATTACCATTTTTCTGATTTTCAATCGCATTTTCAAACAAAAATTCTAAAATATGATGAGCGAGCGACCAGCAAAAAAGTGCCAAATCTTCGTGTTTTATACACAATGCTAAGTTGTAGGGGAAATCTTCATCTTTTACTAAGCATAGTTGGTCAACTTTTTTGAAATTTACTTTAAAATGGTGGAAATACGACTGCTGGCAAGGTGAAATAGCCCGGGATTTTCTACGAAGACAAGACATCGACCTACCACCGGCACCTGTGTCTGTCTTTACACCGGATCCGTCCGATCAGCAGTCAGAGCTGCTCGCTGAACTTCCACTCCCACCACAGGCCGTGTATCATCATTGAGATTTGATAAGTTTTTAAACTGAGCTGAGTATATTTGAGTGCTCATGCGAGCGAAAATCAGGGATTATTAGCAGGCCTGAAATTTGACATTTTTCGGCATTTTTTATGGGATTTTCTGATGAATATTTGTGTCTTTTTTGCAGATGTAAAGTTTGTCACTTTGACATGTTTGAGGTCGTTTCCATGTTTTCTTTGATACAGAGTCAAGGAATCAGCCTTTGTCTATCAAACTAAGAAAAAGACATCTTCCCATCTTCAAATGTCGCTACAATAGTGTGGGATAATAATGATTTTGGTGAGGAGATCTTGTCGGGGAGAGGGACAACCCACAACAAGAATGGACTTGTAATTCAAAGAACTTCTGTGACCACACCACCCCCCCCCCCCTCCCCCGATCCTGCACTACCATCACTTCCAAAATCTAGAAAACGATCAATGGACCAAAGAGCACTGAATCAGCCATTATTGTGGCAGTACAAAAGATGGACCCCCTCTACACCCTCTAGCAAGTAAGATCGATACTTCTCTTCAGGAGCACGAGAAGATCCAAACAAATCCTCGCTGCTTGGACTTAGCTTATGTCATCACAAAGTTTGACTTGACAGATGGAATACATGTATCTATTCCAAGCTGGACAGATTTTAAACAGATTATATCCAGGGTGGAAGTTCCCCCGAGTCAACAATTGGCTACCTTCCAATCATTGATGCCTCTCCAACTGACATGGGTACTGTTCTAACTGTTCTCCAACGCAGTGTTGAAATTGCTGATAACCTCCATCTTGACACTGTTGCATTGGTATTCGACCAAGCCATCTATTCAAAAGTTAAGATCATTCGATGGAGTAATGCAACCTTCATGAAGCGTCTTGTACTGAGACTGGGGGCTTTTCACACTGCCATACATTGGCTGCATTGGTAAGCGCTTTCGTGATGAAGGCCTTCAGGACACCCTGGTTGAAGCTGAAGTTATTGCACCAGGTTCAGTGCGTGGAGTGATGTCAGGTCATCACTACAACCGGTCTATGAGAGCTCACAAGCTGATGTTTCAAGCAATGACATCTCTTCAAATAGAGGGATTTTTTAATGATGTAGCCATTAGTGACATTCATGATTACCAGCATCTGATGAAACAGTTACAATCCAGTTGGAACACTCCAGAATATCATGACATTGTCTCCAGTGAACAGTTTGATAATTTCTTCAAGTCACTTTCTAGTTACATCTCTTCAAAGTGCAGCAGTAACCCGACATACGCTCTTTGGAACTCCTATCTTTCCATGGTGCAGGTGTTGTTGCAGTTTGTTAGAGGTACCCGAAAGGGAAACTGGCCATTGCATCTGTCTTGTGTGAGATCTATGCTGCCATTGATATTTGGCTACGACCATATCAATTGTGCTATGTACTTCCAGCGTATTGGATGGAAATGAAGGCTCTCAATACAACTCATCCTGATGTCCATGAGCACTTTATGAATGGAGAATTCGCTGTTCAACAAAGTCTCCGCCCATTCGCTCAGACGGAATGTGACCAAGCAATTGAGCAGACCATCAACAGGGAATCGAAAACGAAAGGTGGTATGGTAGGCTTTACCACAAATGACAGAGCAGTGAACCGTTGGATTTGGTCACATCAACAGCGTGCAGCAATAACATATGCTTTCAAGAGCTACCTTGGAATGACACTGGAGAGCAATCAGTACTCTGATTTGCAGCCTACTACCGTGCGTCCCATAAAAAAAACTTTATAGCTCATTGACTCAACATTGAGACCAAAAAAGCCGAAAATAATTCATGCTTGGGTGAGCACTGCTCACTTTTGTAAAGGGTATGAAAATTAGGTTGTGCAGGAATTGCACCTTTCAATTTGTGAGAGACGAGTCCTTTTGAGGTTACAGAATTGAGGGCGATATGATGAATTCATGATCAGTTGCAATCAGTTTAGGTTTGCTGAGTGAATTTTATGGTTTATTAAATCAAAATTTTATGCATCGGTGAACGGGAATTGCATTCATTATTGTAGCATTGTACCTTTCCCTGGTAGACTCAGTGGTGTGTTCATGGGAGTCAGAATTGGGTGGTGGTACATGTTGCAGGAGAGGTGAGATATGGTAAGACTTTGTTGGCTAGATGGGATAAGGGTCAAGAGGACAGTGTGCCCCCCCCCCCTCTCTCTCTCTCTCTCTCTGTCTCTCTGTTTTGCTTTCTGTGTGTTGGTGTATATCTTGACAATTCCCATTCTTTGGTCTCCACTCCAAAATATCCAAACCACCTTAGAGTAATACAATCCTCTCCACATAACCCTGGATTTCATGAGCAACATCAAATGTCAGGTCCTGGGTTTTTATCACTGTGTAAATTGTGCGATGTATTGCAAGTACATATACAGGCAACTTTACCTTAGAAGAAGTAATTAACACATGTTTTGAATAATCTTATCAGTCAGTTGTCTAAAGTTAAGTTGACTTAGGTTATTATTTGATTAATATGGAAGGTCGACTTATGCAAGTTTAACTGTACCCCCATTACTCATTTGTTATCAATTTTTAATACTTGGCATTTTTTTCACAGATCTGTTTTCTACAAAAATGCAAGTAGGAGTTTTAGGGAGGTCCAGTGGTGGACACGAGGACACTTCTGTGATATTTATTTTGACAAGGATAACAAAAGAATTAACTTGCATATTCTGCTTCATTTCTTCCTCACATTTTGTTAAAATTATTTGCATTTTAGAAGCCCCATGTGTATCATATTAACATGTGCACTTATTCAGTGCAAAAAGAACGTAATATCTTTCTCTCTCTCTTTTTTTTTTTTTTGAGGAGGCAAATTACTGTGATTCCAATGAAAATAGCATGAAATTTAAACGTACTGGTATCTGTGTTGCAAACTTTTAATACAACAGTAATGACCTATTGTTGATACATACTTGTAGGTGATATGCCATCTTTATATAGGTATGGAGATCATGTTTTAAGATTTGCGATTGTGTATGATCTTCAAGTTTGAACCAGGACTTTTCTTCAGGGAGAAATTTGAAGATGTTGATTCCAATTTACACAGTATTCATTGGCTAACAAAGTTGCTGAGCTACATGTATGTGTGCAGTATACAGATTATGATGTTATCTGGATTTTTTTTTTTAAATCATGTGTCATTTTACATAATTTTTTTCCTACATATTTGTTTATTGGTATAAGCATATGAATTATATGGATTGTTCAGAAATACCAAACTGATCCTGCTGAACACAATTTGATTTCAGTTTAGTAGACATTTGCAATAGACCCTAGCCCAAGTTATCTCATGTAGTAATATCTATGGGAAATATCTTTGTGAAAAATCTGTTTCAGTTCTTTTTAATGGTCATATCTTGTAAGATTGTTAAAAAAATTAATTTTGTTACTTGAAAATTGTTATGAAATATGAATTTAAGGGTTTAATAGCATTCTGAATATCTCAAAGTGAAAATGTCTGTGAGAAGTATATGCAAGTAGTGTGATTCGGAGTCAGTGTTTGAAAACGATAGCTAACAATATCTAATGATCAGTTCTCGTAACGACCGGTTCGAATTTCTCTCATGGTGAGAATATAATTCAAAATCTAGGGAAACTCTCTAAAGCGTTTCATTCATTTTTTTTTAACCATCCCATGACCATTTTCACAGAAAGGGGCCATTTTTTTTTTTAATTCAATGACAAAATGAGCGAGAACCCAATCTGAATTGCAAAACCATATCGCTTGTAAAGGATTTTCTTTTTGTGATTTTCTTACCTTTACAGTGGCACATCCCCATATACCGTATTGGATTACTACCCCCTCCCCCAAAAAAGAGAGAGAGAGAGAGAGAGAGAAAGAGAGAGAGAAGAAATCAAGCCCAATCCAACATCTGGCAAAATGCAAGAACTACTACAGGAATGGAAATAAAAAAGACATGTTTTTTTTTTCTTTATCTGTAACTCTTTAGGAGACTCTGGTTCTGTTTACTATCCCTGAACTATAATTTTCATTCCAAATATGAGAAATATTTGTAATATAAGTAAAAAAAAATATTCATAGTTGAGGAGTTCAGATCAGTGGAACGTATGGACATACAAGCAAAAAAATTGCATGCGATCCTTACATAATATCAAATTGGCAACACGGTAATTCTTGTTTGTTTATTTTCGCTTCAAACTCCCGTTTTACATCATTTTTACCCTGACGATGTTTGGATTACATTTTGCAGTGTGTATTTGCAAAATTACATGTTCTGATTGCATTATCTTTGTGAGATCTTTGAATAAATAACAGAAATTCTTCGTACGACGGAGACGGAGGATGCGATGTTTCACACGGTGAGTTTATATCTATGTAGGAGTACCTGTTTCGTTCACGGGCGTTTCTCTTAATTTAAATTAAAATTCTCTTTTATACTAACGTGCAAGATTGCGTCACGGGAACACCCATTTTCGTAGCAAGTGTATTTTGATCTGTTTATTAAGTTTATGGAAGTCTTGTACCAGTAACCTATGCTACGAACTTGAAGAAGGGCAACTCAACGATTAGTAATGTTACATTTAAAGAAACTTTCATACCTTTTGATAGTCTGAGTTAATTCAATATCTATTTTATTTCAAGTCCTAGTCATGTTTCAACATATTCACCCACCCAAGGTCTACAATACATAAAAGAAATAAAAAGCAATGGAATAATGTCGGAGCTGTAATGAGAACTTCAACCTTGGTTAGTAATATTAACAAAAAAGAACACAAGAAAATAATCGATGTTTTTGAAAAAAAAATCCCTCCTTAATGTGGCGTAGCTTAAACTCAAAGGCATATCAGTTCTACTTTCTATATAAGATGACAAATGTTTACCCACTAAGAAGTTTACCTCTGTATTTATTAAAGTAGACATAAAAATCTTGGTTAGTCACGTTAAGGTTAGTCATGTTACATCTTGTCCAGCACTACATATTGCTGATTCTTTTTATACCTTTTCCGCAACTTCTTTTTGATTATTTTCTTTTAATCTGGTGTGACATATTGACCTATAGATTATCCAACTGAAAAAAATATACAAAAGAAACAATAATTTTCTAAGTCTAAAAAACTGTGTGTAGTCCCATATATATATATTTTTGTACGATTCAGATTCTCCTATAAAGAGACATTTTGGACAACAACAACATAAAAAGGTGAGTATGAAACCCCTTTGCTTTTACACTTCTACATGAATTACATGTATAACCAAAAATTGGACCTAAATTTGAGAAAAAAAAAAGTTTGGGGCGATGTCCACTTAATCATGGAATTGACCATTAACAAGGAGGATGGAAATGAATTGAATTTGGAGAAATAAATGACAGTGCTAAATGGAGGGCGTTGACGAGAAGAACCGACCACCCACTCAGGGATTCACGGGCTGATAATGATGATAATGATGATGATGAGATTTAAGTAAGAATTATTATGATACAGTAACCGAATGATGTTCTTCGTGATTAACCTCTTTTCGTATAGCTATCAATCACCTGTAAAAATAGGGTGTGTAATAGCACCCCAAAAGTTTTAGAACCGTGCAAGTGTACCTTAAAGAAACTATTGCTGTATTAAAAACCTGAATAGTTCTTACCATTTTCTGTCCAGTACAAGACCACGTTATCCAGACTCTTTCCAGAAAGGATGGCGCAGTGGGGTAGCTGAATGGTGACTGGTTTATTGAACGTCTGACCGACAGGGGTACATTTGAAGCCATAGCTGATGATCATGTCATGTTCTTCCAATTTGAGGTGAGAATTTTTTGGCACTTCAGTAAGGACTCTGATGGACAAATATGTCTCTTTGTTCAGTGCGCCTTTCGGAACGTTCAGTGTGAAGCCGTAAGGTTCAACTTGCAAGCTCCCGCCAGAGCGACCTATGTTACCCCATGTGTAGTTACGTGATTTCCAGCGCACAGCAGTCCCTAACAACATAAAAAGAGAAATCATATCATAAACTCAATCTGATAAATTCAAGCTGACGTTAGTTAATAGTTCCAAAGGTAATTATCAGTTGTTACCTAGGATCAATATAGAAGTAACCTAACCGTGCTAACAGTCACTGTGAGCTTTGCAATAATTTTTGTCCCCATTTTAAAACGGGTAGTTCATTCCCCCCCCCCCCCCCCCCCCGCCCAGTGGGGACGACTCCCCAAATTCAGCATTGTCAGTCCGCCGCCATGGTCACGCGACTATTCCTATTTAACAAATAATAACTAAGGGAAAAATAGCATTAAGATAAATGATTAAATGAACCTCGTAGGAGATTAGCATGTTACTAAATGAGTTATTATATTACACTCTAAATTTAAAAGACTTAAATTATAAGTCTTAGGAGGGACTTAAACTAATTTAAATCTTATGGACTTATTTTAACACGAGCTACGGTAAGTCCTAGGACAGACTTAGGAAATTTAAGTCTTTGAAGACTTATTACGCTAGCTACGATTTGTATATTTTGACAAACCGCCAAAATGTTAAACCTTTCGAAAGACTTAAACTTTCAACCAATCAGGTTATGAGGATGCGCGTACACGTGACAGAACCTAGCGCTATAGCCGCTCGCGTCGACCGATCCCGCAGCCATTTTGTTTTTCGTTCCTGTCTCTGACTTGGAGTTGTCGCCGAGGGACATGATGGAGAATTTTTTAAAAGAAAATGGGCTGGATGAAACTGTATTGGAGACATTGAAAGGTATTTTACATTTAAGTTTATATCTAGGACTATTTTAACTTATTTTGTCGGTGATTTAGAGTAGATTTTTACTTGAAATTCTGCTGTATGTTCTGATGAGCCCGCCTCCGAAAAAAGCAGACCCGGCCTCATGCATAAATGGCAGCGGGGCGGCGATATTTTAGATTTGCCAAAATAGCTGTGGTAGAGTTCTAAATTGTACCCCTTTTGGGGCCAAAGTCATTTTCGTTTCCAATAAGTTTCTTCCACTCAGTAGGCTAAGCAAACAACTTGACATAAGAGGTAGTTTGTTGGCTGAAATATATTTGTTTAAATGTGTGGATTTCTACTTCAAATCGAACTAACAGTTAGGCCGACGCAATGCTTTCGTAAAACGCGCACTAAACGTTAGCCATGCCATCTTGCCGGAGTCCAAAAGTTGGAGGCACGCAACACGGGCACCGGCGCGGGCGCCGCACCGGTGACGGTCTGTGTGATACTGTGAAAGTAGCATTAGGGTGTCTGAAGAAAAAAACATGATTTTGCTTCATGATCATTGATGACAGATGTTCAATTTTTTTCTGAAATTAGAAACTAATCACCTTCAAAATATGGGGTGCCCGAACTTCGGACACTTTTCAGCTCTCATTATCAGATTGCTGTGTAACACTCACTAACACTACACTAGTAACAGTCTAGGACCTAGATCTAACTGTAGTGTAAGAAAACTTCACATTTTTGTCAGATTTTGTCACTTTTAAAGTTTTATGATTGTGCCGAGTGATGCAAACAATTTGATATTGTTCATCTAGATCTAGATCTAGGTCTAGAGAATTGCGTATGCATACAGTAGATCTAGACTAAGTAACGAGCGTTTTTCTCCAATCCTAATTTGGACCTGCACAAGTCAGGGCCGTCACCAGCTTTTTTCAAGGGGGGGTGCTTTTTATGAAAAAAAAACACAAAAACACAAAAAACAACGTATTAACTCAATTTCATGCAGTTATATAGCCCGCCTAGATCTTTTTCAAAAGAGCCCTCAAGTATCCCTACCCCCCCCCCCCCCTCCGGTTTTGTTTTGTTTTGTTTTGTTTTTTTTTTTTTAATTTTTTTTAAATTTTTTTTTTTATTATTTTTTATTTTTTTTTGTTCTGAAGGGGGGTGCGTTCGCACCCTCCGCACCCCCCCTGGCGACGGCCCTGCAAGTTGTTGTTGTTGTTCGTTGTGAGTCGTTTTCACACCCAAATAATCTCCTAGGTAAACTCTCGGTTGGTTTGACACAAGGTTGATGAGCTGCAAGGTACTTATTCTTTAGAAGACTGGTGTTAGAAGTTGGCATTGGTGCTTTTGATGAAGCGAACCAAAGATGATGAAATTGTAGACTGCATTTGGGGGGACAATTTGGGATTTGTTCCGAGAAGGGAAAAGAGAGACATAATTATCTCGAAGATAGGAAGTTTGGACATGCACATCCTCCCATAGATCTAAGCCTGCCATGATTCATACACCTGAGGCTAAGCCCTTTTTGCATTAATTTGATAATTAGAAATGCATCAGCTAAGCCTAAGGTCCAGTTAAGGGTTCAACATCATATTTTGAATAGAAAATTATTCCCAGTTATTTTATTAACAGTACCTGCTGTCATTTTTTTGAGGATGTGTTTTGCTTGTATTATTTATTTATTTCACTTTGACTTTGAGCTCTGATCTGGTTCTCTTTCGGGTTCTCTTTGTACAGGTTCCATGGTCAGCGGATCCTGAGGATGCCATGCCAGGTGTCTTGAAAAGGAGGAAATGTGATCTAGTGTTGTTTGTGTTGTTTAATGGCACATTTCATTCAAGTCCTCTAGTCATTGTTAATGATCCGTTCTCTAGTTATCTTGTACACAAATACATATGTATATACAGAGCCCTGTAAGTAGTATTCTGCCAAATTTTCATAGGTTTGGGTTAAAAAGAAATGCTGACAGAGTTGTTGAAGTTGTTGAACCAAGACGTCCTGCTTAGCATGCCCATAACACCACTCATCCACCAAGTATTTCTAACCAAGGAGATAGGATTCCTATTTTCCTCATTGGACCTCTGATGTTTGCCCTCTTCGATTCATGTGTTATTGAAGTCTATAGCATAATCAGACAATCTCCTTGCTATAAATCGTATCTTTTTGGTATATGAATGTATGCCGCCATCCCATCAAGGAGATGGGTTTGATCCAATACGGCAAAATATTAATTGGCATGGGTAATGAATGAATTTTAAGAGAAAATAAATGACTCAGAACATTATATTTGACCTGTGGATACTATTAATCAATGCAAAACCTTTTTAGCCAAAGTAAATTTGACAACATATAAAAGTTGAAAGATTCTAGTTTCTGTAAACATATGGAGCACCTTTTCATCAGGTCAAGAACACACTTTTTATGGACCTGACCATTGACTAACCATGACCATGTGCAACAATTTAATTTGGTGGTCATCCAGTTCAGTTAGCATGGCAGGAATGGTATTGAATGATAGAATTGTTTAATAATCAGCATAAACTGCTTATTAATAGGATCTTAAAGAAGCACTTGGGAAAACGGGAGACGGACAGGAGCTCTGCCAACACCTCTCCCAGGGGAAACCGTTGTCGTCAAAACAGCGCATCTTTCTTGTGCAGAAGGCTGTAGCATGCCTTGTGGACAAGCACGGACTGTAAGTATCTGCAAGGCTTTTTTTTCCTCTAAAAGGCTATAGTTCTGTAAATTAGAGAGATGAGTTTGTCATTTTAATTGTTATATTTTTGTTACCAAAATCCTATGTTTCCTAGCATTATCTGGTGAGTGGGCATGGATTCATGATAAAGTTTACCTAGAATGCAAATAGTTATGTCTAAACATGGGGGAGATTACTCGTGTTCTGGAGGTGAGGAGTATTGGGTCTCAGACCGCCCCCATTTTTTTCAACATCATTTTCACCCAATGACCCCCCCCCCCCCTGCTCTCACTGAATGACCCACGGTTTAATGCTTTCACTAAATGACCCACCATTCTTGTGCAGAAGGCTGTAGGATGCTTTTAAGGGAAGCACGGGTCTCAAATCAGGGTCCAAAGTCTTGACCTGTCCTCCCTTTCTCACTTTCAAGCTGACACGTTCGAGTTTTTAAACCAGTGTCTGATTATCTATTCTAAAGAAAAAGGAACCTTGACTTTAATGCGATTGTTGGCCAAAAGTTTAGGGTAGTACCTTCATCATGCTAAACGGGGGAGTTCAGGCAGACTCTATAGTGTAGATTGGCCAACAGTTTATTACACAAAAGACTAAAGATTTAGTAGACGAGAAGTATTTTGCAGAAAATTGTTTAGTCGATATGGTGTTGGCAACACTATAGGATGAAAAATCACAGAACTGATAGTTAAAATGTTGATGATACCATTGTGCAAAAATGAATCAGACAAAAAATGGGTTTTGGGGCTAAAAGTGTTTTTAATAAAAAATATATATATATTTTCCCCAATGTCCACAATTCACATCTTTATAATTCTGAAATTTCATGCAGGTGGCCATCCTCTGAGTAAAAACACGATGTTGGCGAAGAATATTGTCGATACGTGGCCCGTGACAAAGGATACCACACCGATGATGGCAGGGCATGTAAGTTATTTGTTTGCAATAACAGCTGGCATATCATACTCATACAGGCAGGATGAGTACAATAGTAAGAGTAGCAATGGCCCTACTAATTATCCTGCATTTAACACTACTCCCATTGGGCTTTTTCGATCACTTTGGTCCATGGGGGGTGGGGCACATTCTGCGTAGTCGAGAATATAATTAAAATTATATAATATATATAATATATCCGTAAAAGGCAATGAAAAAGATAGATATAAATCATAAATCATTCAAATAAAGTTCCAAACACCCCAATCTTTTGTGTATATACTCTTAGTAATGTTTCAAATATATTTACAAGAAAAAATTGGTATCAAAATTAATGTCTTATGTATTTTATCGTTTTTATTGATTTCTTATGTATTTCGTTGTTTTCCAATCTCCTTATTGGTCGAGACGTTATTAGAATTTAAAAAAGAAACTTTTTTTTTTATTTCAGCTAGTCGAATTAAAAATAGATGAAGATTTATGAATTTCAACTAAAACATAATTTTCATTGATTTTGTACATGAAGTCATGTTTTTGTGCCATTTTGGGCTCGGCAAATTTTTTCAGGCACGCATACATGTAGCGTCAGAACCGCATACCAGGTTGTCAAAAGTTTGTCTCAAAATGACCAATATCATGGCGGAAGCTTTTCACGTTTTAGACTCATCATGAAAAATGTTGAGGGGGGCATAGCGTTAATCTGGAAGATGGAAGTCACAGAGTTAGTAAAATGAATATCATTTAAAATGAACTTGGGGCCTCTCTTTCAATCAGGTATTCAAATAAAGTTTTTTGCTTGTTTGGTAAGGTCTAATCAGACATTTGTAACATGTAATGCATTGAGTGAAGATCTCTTTTTGTTACTGCTCATTACAGGAACATTTCTATTCTGCCAAAACCGGAACAGGATTCATACAGAGTTGACTAAAGAATGTTCGTCAGGCAACTGGTGAGAAATTGAGGAAGACATCGAAATGCAAAACAAGTGAGGAACAACAGACCAAAGAAGGCACTATGGAAACAAATGACATTGTCATAGAAGATGTGCAAGAAAAGGTACATTGTGTATGTTAGAATACTTTTAAAGAGCTGAACTCATGTGGACTCGGGGAATTAATCTAGACCACTATGTTGAGGGGGAAAATAGCTTCACAACTACATTTATGTTAAAACTGCTGGAAATCCCATAGTCCCACTGCACACCTTACGATCTGACCGCCATACGACTGGTTTGCGATTCGGTGACTACACTGAAGTGTAAACCAGTAGTACGCATTGCCACCACACCGCGCACCTTGTGATCCAACCTACGCCTGTGTTAAGATTGTTAGTTTTGACTGGTCACTTTTTCGCTGCGCAAAAATAAAGTAAGCATGAACATTCCAATGAGAGGCTTGACACTCGCATTTTATCATCAGTTTGACATCACAATCAACATGATCAAAGCGCTTGTCTCATTGGATGTGAGCTTACGATTCAACATGTCAAATCCTCACGAGTAATTTTGTGATTTGCTTCAAACTGTGTGCGAATGACATTCTCACCAGAGTTACAACTCGGCTTACTCAATTGCAATCTACTTGCAAAGGTTGTCTGATCTTAAGGTGTGTAGTGGGCATTACTCTTTTTCTGTTTACCCTCTTTTTACTCCCTTTCTATTATTTCTTTCCAGCTTTTCCTTCCTCACGTCACTGTCGTCTCATCGCTAGTATAGTACCGGTGTAAATTTTTTTTAAGCGATTACAATGTAAAGCGGTACTTACAATTTGAAATTTTAGTTGGTTCTTTGAATACAAATTTTCCTCTGATCACATTTTTCTTTATGGTTATTGTGAATGGTCAATTGGATTTTATAACCGAACGCAGTGTAATTTCTTCCTATCTACCCCTTTTTCTTTCTTCCATCTTCTTAGTTTCGATCTTTCTGTTATCTTTAATGCTATTTTGCCTTTTTGAAATAACATCTCTCTGGCTCTAATTTTTTTTTTTTTTTACAAAGATTAAGTATGTATGGAATTATTTTATGTGCAATAATATATTTATCACATGCTTTTTAAAATTTTCTTCCAATTATTGAAAATTTCAATTTCCATTTTTCTGTGCTCACATTCATCTCAATCGAATCTGTTTCTGATTTTTATATTTAACAAAGTAAAATATTAGTCTATTATCTTTGCAATTACAATCTATGTGTAATTTTTTGTACATTCTTTGATTTTCAGTACAAATTTTTAGAAAGTTTACATTAACGGGTACATACATTTTACTATTTATTTATTGTCATTTTGGGTTGTGCCTTTATCTCCTCATGTTTATAACTTATTCCAGGACAGGATGGCGTCAGTATCGCAAACAATTGCAAACAAGCACGCATAGTTAGTGCAAACAATGGTGCTGGGTACCGGCATCATAAATGAAATATCATATATTGTATAATAATTTCATTTCAGTTGTACTATAATATAGAATGATAATTAAGGAGTTTTAGGAAATGCAGTCTAAAATTACTATTTAATGTTGCATTTAAGTAGAAATGTTGTTGTACTCCAAGACTGGTAGTGGTGTCAATGCTGAAACTGTACTATTAACATGTACTTGCAGTTCAGCTACACTCGAATAAGGAAACGTGCATGTATCATTGATATAATGGTGCAGGTATTTTACATCATTAAGTTGATTATATCCTTGTAATGGTATTTTCAATATAATTGACCAATATTTTAGGGAATTTCATAATTGAATCCATGTTATGTTGCATTGCACTTTTATATTGTACTTGTGATAAGGCCAAGGAAAATATGTTTGGATGCCATCCTGCTGACCTATACCCTATGATTTTTTTTTTCATTCATATTAAAAGAAAATCACCATAATTTCATCCACTGGTATTTTAAATGGGACCTGTGTACCATGACATACAATTTTTGCCATAAAATACTCTTTTCCCTTGTGTTTAAAGTACAATGGCAGTATTGGAGTTTTCGTTTTTTTTTTTAATTGCAAAAAAGTTTCGTGCAACATGTACCATGCATAAGGTTCTTTGACCAGTGATCGTTTACGTTCCGTAAGTCTAATTTTCCACATAATTTTGTGTTTGAAAATTTGACCTATTGACCTCACCTCTTTAAATAAAAATGACACTCAATGGACAACCATTATTTATTAATTTTAATCAGCATTATATAACATGTGTTTTTAGGACTTTATCAAAAGGTGTATACAAATACTTTGAAATTTGAACATTTTATAACTATTCACATAATTGTCATTCAGAAGAGTTCAATCATTACTGTATCTGTATTTAAGAAGTTGTTGATCTTATGTAATTGATTTTATTGAGCAGAATTTATTCTTTCCCCTCTGAATAGATGATTACACTTGTATCGAAAGCTTAGCCTTCCAATGTGGACCTCTGTATAGTACAGATTCTTGCG
Organism: Echinometra lucunter; assembly: GCA_029962745.1. Classification (NCBI taxonomy): domain Eukaryota; kingdom Metazoa; phylum Echinodermata; class Echinoidea; order Camarodonta; family Echinometridae; genus Echinometra; species Echinometra lucunter. Next base: position 26,560,803 of record CM057162.1, on the reverse strand, counting down.
TTTTTATTGAATTTTCCTAACAATAAATGGAGAACAATACAATACCAATATCTGTGGTTCAGATGATTATTTCATGTTTAAATTGTGTCATTTTTGTTTCAAGATTGGTCCCTACCTACAGTCTGTGAAAGTCTTAAATTAAGTCTAATAGACTTAAATTTAAATCTTTGTAAAGATTTATAATTTAAGTCCTTGATGGACTTAAAATTAATTAAAACTTTGAAAAGACTTATTTTAAGTCTATTGGATTGGTCCCTACCTACAGTCTGTGAAAGTCTTAAATTAAGTCTAATAGACTTAAATTTAAGTCTTTGTAAAGATTTATAATTTAAGTCCTTGATGGACTTAAAATTATTTAAAACTTTGTAAAGACTTATTTTAAGTCTATTGGATTGGTCCCTACCTACAGTCTGTGAAAGTCTTAAAATTAAGTCTAATAGACTTAAATATAAGTCTTTGTAATTTAGAGTGTAGTCTTCAACAACTGCTACAATTTACAATTTATAATATCAATCAAATGATTTACTACCGGTGGGGCGTGGCCAAAACATCTTTGCACGATCAAGGCGTTGCTCCTCCGAGGTCACCTCTTTATTCTCAGTTATCTTCAGGCTCTTTAGGGAAGGCAGCTTCATTGTTTTCACCTTGTCGTGATACAAGTCACCTGGGATACACCGGCCTGCTTGTACTTCAAGACTTTGTAGTTTAGGACAAGTGTCTGACAGTACTGTAAGGAGCTCTTGTAGATCAATTTTAGAGTCACAGTGATTTGCCGATATTCTCATGACTTCGATGGAAGTTTTATCTTTTACATGAATTTGCTTTGGCGTTGGTGACCTTACCAAGATCGTGTTACTCGTTATCTTAAGTTCTCTGCAAGTCGCACATGACCTTGCAGATTTAATGCATGATTCCAACTTTACGTAGTCATGCTCCACGGAAATACATTTTGACCGGGGATCCCAGGTTTTAGGAATATCCTGTGAATGTTTTTCATTGATATATGTTGCGTCCTTGTTAATGCGGGTGATATCGGCACTATAACTCCTCCAGATAAGTCCGGACCTCAACATTGAATTGTCGATGAGTGGAGACGCTCTGACACGTCGAAGGCAGTTGAGCTGTGATGCATCAATGACTTGCATACGGACCTCCCCCAAAACATCGGCCCTGTTTACATAATTTGTTTTATTTGTCTGAAAACGACTACGCGACTTCTAGAAATAGGAAATGGGGAAAAAAGAAGAAAGGAAGAAAGTTACGAAGAAATAAATATTTGACACTGCTGGAGTAACATGATTAGAGACAAAGAAAATCTTCATGCGGAGGTTACGAATATGATAGGAATTACATTTAGTTTTCACTACATAGGATAAAAAAACTTGCGTTCAGTACTTTTGAATAATATGATAAGGATAATATACATAAAGGTAAATATTCCGGGGAATTAGTCACAGGAAAGTTGAATTTTTTTAAATTTCACATGTCTTGCGAGAGAGCCCATTTAAGAGGGGATAGTTTACAGCAAACAAAAATATTTTTACTTTATTGAATGTTTGCAAGAATATAGCTGGAAGATTAGAGCAAATTTATTTTTGCATTTGATAGAAAGCCAACTGTTAAAGTACAAAATTATGTTGTGGGTGAAGCCAAATAAGATACACCCCTCCTCCCCCTCCCTTTGATGAAAGGAAACTTCGCACCTTGCTTTTAGCATCACCATTAAGCAGGATTTAAAAAAGATCTTCAGATATACTGCTTCTTTCTGCATGTACTCTTTAGAGAGTAGCTACCTCATGGAAAATTTGGGTTTTAACTTCGCCTTTTATAGAGCAATAGAAAGCTAACTGAAATTTGTTTCACATAAACCCCTGCCAACTTTGCTTCGTAATAAGGGGCCACTATCGGTCTAATGGAATATGCTGGGGGGGGGGGGGGTCCCACATGCTCCGGCGTCTTCGTGTACTCGCGTACTCGCAAAATGAAATTATTTGTATATAAAAAGGTAGTTATATTGGAGGCTCATGAGAATATATCCAGTCGTTCAGTCTTCTGCGTCATCATGGTCATAGTGTTTACAACGAATAGGCTACTCGTTAAAGATAACACCAGGGCACAGTTACATGAAAGTTGTCGGCACTGAAAAGTTGTCATCTCTGACAAATCCTTGGCTTTGATTGGCTGAGGAGCACTGGTCACTGACTGTTACTATGGTAATTGTCAGCACAGACAGCTTGTCAGTGCTGACAACTTTCATGAAACGGTGCCCTTATCCTATACTGGGGAAACCTGCACGATCATTGGGTTACAAAGATAAATCGGTAAAAATCCAAGAAAGAGATTAAGTAACCGTCCAAAAACATAATTAGTTCACACACCTCGTGGCCCTAACTGCATATCAACTTAACAATTTACTACAGTCTTTAAATCTTACATGTCAACTAGACAGGCATTTAGCTTAAGAATTTACTTGATAACTGAATTACTAACCTGTTTTGAATTAAATCCATCTTCCATCAAATCTTTTCCATTCATTATGGCGGTGCTTCACGTAGGCCCTTCCCCTGTAACGCGTCAATTGTCGAACTGCGTTCATGGAATATATGCAAGAACAGAAACGATAAAATGTCATCATGAAATATATTGGATTTTCTTCCCCAAGGAAATGTCTGTATTAATTTGAAGAATATGAACTTCCTGTTGCTTCTAAAGACAAAAAAAAAGAAGAAAAAATGAAAAGTTACATGTCAGTTCCATGGGATAGTTAAGCGTTCAACCCTTTGCACACAAGACAAAGATTTTCAACTCCCCTGTAAATGGGAAAAACTTTATTTGGCTGGGTTTTATCATTTTGTCAGATTTCAAGAGCCTAAAGTGTAGCATTTGGAAGAAATTGCAGCGTAATCTTTGGAGAAGTTTGCTTGTTTCTCTCCATGTGCGCTCTTTCTCTTTAACGTACTTGAGAATGGTAGGAACGATAAATTTGATCCCACATTACGCGTTTTATTATGACGTTGGATCTCTGACATTCTCATTAACGAGTGTTCAGTCTGCTGAAAGAGAGTGTTTAATTCTTGTGACTCATAGGTAAAAGTACATTGTTGTGATGCGCCTGTGTGCGGCTGAACACCAGACTAAAAAGATTAAAAGGGTTCGCTATCGAAGACAGTTACTGACAAAGTTATGGCCTCCTGAATTGTGATCTTTTAGTTCTCGTTACGGTGGTTTCGTGGAGTGCTTCGATTGTGCTGGATAGTGAAACGTTTTATTATGTGTTGGAGACACCATAGGACGTAATAAATTGGGGGCTTCTCGAATTTTTGGACAGTTACAAGCTGTATTTTCACGTAGGTACTGTCGTACTTCTGGTGAGAGTTTGGTTCTCTCGTTTTGCATTACATTTCCCGTGTATTATTCTGCGGTTGTGTATCATGCGTTGTGTATGGGTTTAGTTTAGTTTAGTTTATTAACTCAACCACCCTCCCGGGGTATGTGAGTAAAAACAAACACAATATAAACTGGCAAGAATAACAATGTAAATGTAATACAAAAACATGAGATGGACATTATAAACAGGTGACGAAACTACAGAATACAGAAAATAACTATCTACAGCAGGCACTGTGCCTGTGTTATGTGTAAATACTGTAAACATAATAAAACACAAATAAATCACCCACAATCAAAATATTTTTACTGCCTATCAAAGAAATCAACAACTATCTTACAAAACTTTGCTAGTTTTGATAACACTGTACCTTTGGAATGGTTAAAAAGTAGATCCATTTTGTATACATTAGGTTGTTTCCAAAAATATTTCTTCATGGCTTGTTTACGATAATTCTCAAAAACTGGACACTGGAATAGATAATGATATTCATCTCCTATCTGGTTCAGGGTGCAATATTCACATATTCGTTCACCACGAGGAATATTTGCGTACCTCCCAGTCACTATTGGTAGCTTATTATTCAAACATCTAAAACGGCAAAAATTCTTCCTCTCACATGGATTAAAAGAAATCAAATAATCTTCAAACACTAGCGTTTGCTTATATATTCGATAAACCATACATTGAGAGTTTGTATTAACATCGTTATACCAATCATGTTGGCGTGTATCACTTATCCTCTGTGACACAATTCTTTTAAAGACAGAAAACTCCATACCTTGTGCTTGGTTATCCCAAATAAACGAGAACCATAAACTATCCAAAAGATTTTTAATCTTCCCAAGCCATGGCAAAGTGTAAGAACCACTTTGAAGAAGGGCAATATAAAAATTATACATTATGTTGGTTAATTTACCTTGCTTTCCATGAACTATTCTATACCAGAACATGAGCATACGACTTGAAATAATATACTCTAATTTGTACCTCCCCAATTCACCGTATACTATACAATTAGGGGTCTTCCTATGAACACCAAGGAGACCCTTGCAAAATTTCATATAAAAGATTTCAACCTGACTTAGTTTTTCAAATCCCCACACCTCGCATCCATATAACAATATAGGCAAAACTAGTTGATCAAACAACTGCAAATGTAAGTCAATTGGTAGACGTAAGGACTCCAGTTTCATTTTCATAGCATAGAAGGCCCTAGATGCTTGGCAAACCTGTTTATCAATAGCTTTTTTAAATACATTATTGTAGTTGACAGTAATTCCCAGATAGGTATAGTCATAACATGTGCTTATCTCATCGCCACCAAACACAAATTTTGGAACATTCCTAACCTTACCACGTGAAAAGATCATAATTTTTTTTTTTAGAAGTATTAACTGTGAGATGCCATTTACGACAATAATCAAACAAAGAATTAAGAGCTTGTTGGAGCTCCTGAGGACTCTCGCCTAGCACAATAGTGTCATCAGCGTATAGCAGTGAAAATAAATCAATATAACAATCCATTCCTTTCTCACGAAGGGAATTTCTCATGTTAGAACAAAGATTATCCAAACCTTTATAACTCTTCTGAAGAAAATCATTGAAGTCACTCAAATACAAAGCAAAAAGAATAGGAGAGAGATTCTCCCCCTGCCTTACACCAACATTCTCTGTGTGTATAGCGCACGTGTAGTAATTCGCAGTTTGGTGTCTATTTAGGATGGGTCACGCTCAATTTTTTGGGAAATTATCCTCGCCTCAAGGCTTGTTTCGCTTTTTCATTTATTGCCGGTTTTCGGTTATTAAGTGCATTTTGTGCTTTTTGATAGCTGGAGAACATTTTGAGTAGATTGGTCTATGTTTGTTTTGGATTGGCTTTTGGCTAGTCGTTTTGTATTTCTGTTTAGGATTTGCCTTTGTTCAAGGGTGTTTGGTAGACCAGATCTTTTTGGGTTGTCTTTTGCTTGTTGCCTGGTATTGGTGCTTGCTTCAGCTATGGTGTCAGAAAAGGTGCAGTGTTTTGTTGATGAACCCACTCTTGAAGCTATGGGGAAGTTGAAAAAGGCTGAGTTGATTGAAGCAGCTCAGATCTTGGGTATTGAGGTTGCTTCCTCTTGTAGGAAGGATGACATCAAGGATCTGTTTTTGAACTTTTTGTTCAGACAGGTATTTGGTCAGCTGGGGAGGAAGATGCTGGTACTGCATCCCCTGCTGGATCTGATCCTGCTGACTTAAGTGTTAAGACACTTGAGACTCAATTGAGGATGAAAGAGCTAGAATTGAAGACTAGGGAAGTTGAATTGCAGATGAAAGCTATGGATTTGAAATCGAAGGAGTTGGACATTCAGAGTGTAAGCTCTAATTCTCCAAAGTTTGATGCCTGTCGGTATGTTAGGCTTGTCCCAAAGTTTGATGAGGACAAAGTTGAGGAGTTCTTCCAACATTTTGAGAAGGTAGCCCTTAATTTAGGTTGGGAAAAGTCATTTTGGCCTACATTAGTTCAAAGCGCATTGTTAGGTAGGGCTCAGGAGGTGTATGCCTCACTGTCTGTTGAGCAGAGTTGCAGTAATGATGAGCTGAAGAGTTCCATCTTGAAAGCTTATGGGCTTGTGCCAGAAGCTCACAGGCAGGCTTTCTGTCATAGTAGGAAGCAAGAGGGTGAGACTTTTGTTGATTTTGTCCGCAATAAGGTCTTGAATTTTGATCGCTGGTTGTCATCCACAGGGGTGGATACTTTTGAAGCATTGAAAGCGTTGGCTCTGCTTGAAGAACTAAAGCGGTGCATTACTCCCGATTTGCGTCAGTATTTGGACAAAAGGGAGGTAGCAGATGTTAGAAAGGCAGCTGTTCTCTTGGATGAGTATGTCCTGACTCATAGGAGGGTTGAGAAGAGCAACCCAGCCCCTGAAAGGCAGTCACAGCAGTGGGAGGAAGAGTCCTAGCAATTTTAAGTCTAGTTCCAAGAGTGTAAATGATGATACCTCTAGCTCAGGTGTGAAAACTGCACAGAAGCAGAAACCTGTTGTTGGCCCTTGTTTTTACTGTAAACAAGATGGGCATAGGATGTCTGATTGCACTAAGCTCAGGAAGAAAAAGGAGAAAGAAGGTCTAGATACTCGTAGGACAGTTCCTGATGCTCTTGCAAGTATTCAGAGGGAGAATGAGGCAATTACTGCCCATTATGAACCTTTCATGTCAGAAGGTCTTCTTTGTGCCGATGTGTTGCCCTTCTCTTCGGACTCGTCTGTGAATTCCGAGGTTTTTGTCAAGGGTGTAGGTGGTGTAGTGAAAGTGCCTCTTCACAGTGTTGATTTAACTTCAGATATTGTGTCTGGTGAGGTTCTGCCAGGAGTTTCACCTACCTTGCCTGTTGCAGGTGTGACATTACTGTTGGGTAATGATATTGCAGGTGATAAAGTCTTGCCTTATCCTGTGAAGAATTCAATTTCTGTTAGTGATCAGAAAACAGAGCAACTGGTTGAAGAGATGCCAGATGTGTTTCCATCTTGTGTTCTGACCAGGTCAATGACTTCAAAGGTGGAGGAGAAAGAGAAAGAGTCAGACAGTCTTTTCCAAAGACTGTTCTGACTCTTTCTCTTTCTCCTCCACCTTCGAGTAGTTCAGACGATGTTTGTCTGGAAGACAGCTTTTTCTGTCGGTAGGATGACGTAATGTTTTCCGTTCATTGGATGACGTCAAGTCACCTGGAAAGAGTAAAGGTGATCAGGTGAATGAAGGTGACATCTGTCTGAATAAGGATTCCTTGATAGATGCTCAGGAGAAAGGTCCTGAGATATGTCTTTTAAGAGATAGTGCTTTGTCTGAGGAAAAGGCCGTAGATGCAGGTGTTTGCTTCTACATGAAGGGAGGTGTATTGATGAGGAAATGAAATCCGATAGATTCTTCATTTGAGGAAGATTGGAAAGAAATTCAATAAGCATCAAGCTAGGTACTCTACAATAGAGAAGGAAACTCTTGCCCCTATCCTGTCGCTGCAACATTTGGACATCTACATCAGCGGCAATAAGTACCCAGTGATGATCAGAACGGACCATAACCCCCTGAGTTTCCTTGCACGAATGAAAAAAAAAAATAACAGACTGATGAGATGGTCATTGTTGGTACAGGAATACAACCTGGACATCTGCCATGTGCCATTGCTGACGCACTGTCTCGTGGTTAAAATACCACTTCTTATTTTTGTTAGTTGTGTTATTCAGTTGGATTTGGAAGAAACAGAACAATGTATTGTGACAAGAAATCCAACGAAGGAGGGACAGTTATTATCATATGTGTAATTTTGGCCATGTAAACTCAAACCCTAGTGCAGATCATTCTGGTTCACTTCTTTATCTTAACACTTTTATCAGTATGAGCTAAATTCAACTGTTTAAGCCCATTGAGGCATGTTCAGCTGTGCGCCTATTGAATTATATATTGTTCACCGTACTCCTGTAGAAAAATACATATGTGATAGAAGTGAAAGTTCTTCATCAAAAATGCATGATTGGCCTTTAAGATATCTATTTTGATTTTGGTCACCTCTCTTTTCTAATGCATTTACTTTCAAAGACTGTCCTGTATCTCAATATATTATACGAGCGATGAGAAATATATGTACTTTTTTATGATAGGTGATAATTCTTCATCAATATACATGACAGGCCTAGCTTGCCAAATTTGTTTGCTTTCCCGAATCCATCTAGTACCTGAATATTATACGAGTGAGCATAGCGAGCGAGGAAAAATACATAATCCTTTTCATGACAGAAGTGATAGTTCTTCATCAAAATACACGATGGGCCTTTAAGGTACCTATTTTGATATAATTATTTGGTCATATCTCCTACCTAATTTATTTGCTTTTAAGACCATTCTATATCTAAATATTTCACGAGCGAGCGCAGCAAGGAAAAATATACATACTCTTTTTATGGAGAAGTGATAATTCTTCATCAAAGTAAATGACGGCCCTAAAGATATCTAAATTATATATTTGTGTTCATCTTATTTGCCGAATATGTTTGCTTTCCGAAAGCATCCTGTATCTCAATATAATAGAGCAAGCGCAGCGAGTTAGGAAAAATATACATACTCTTTTTGTGGTAGAAGTAATACTTCTTCATCAAATACATGATGGGCCTAAAGATATCTAGATTATATAGTGTTCATCTCACTAGCCGAATGTGTTTGCTTTCCGAAAACATCCTGTATCTAAATATAATACGAGCGAGGGCAGCGAGCGAGATAAAATATACACTCTCTTTCGTGGTACCAGTATTTTTCCGTCGGCAAAATGCACGAGCAAGTAAGTCGAATATGACTCTATTTGGGCACCTTACTCCTCTTTTCTTTCTCTCTTTTTCCCCCCTTCCTCTTCCCTCTCCTTTCTCTCTCTTTCTTTAGGTGGAGAACCCCGCGTTGAACAATAGGCCTATCACAAAGGACCGAGCCAGCGTACCAGAGCAGACATAGCCTTGGAATAGAGCCGTTCGAAAACCAGCGTCGCTGTGCCAGAGACTAAAATAAAAATAGGCCTTGTAAACTGCATGTTTCACACGAGCAACAGAAGACTGAGACATATTAAATATCATGACCTAGAACATGTAAAACTGGCAATTTCTTGAAACTTGGCACAGCCTGTATACATTGCATGATATACCAATATAAATGTATACGGGCTGTGCCATGTGAACACTGGAGGACGTTCGGTGTTCATCCCAGACAGCTGGCAGTATGAAACTTTCCGCGCGAATACGTCAATGCGGACCGGAACCTGAAATCTCAGAACAAGGTCGTCAGCGCGCGCTTTGTTTCATTACTTCCGTACGTTGAAAAATACGTATGTATACACAATGGACTGTACAATGTGCATGCGTGCAATGTGTATGCATGACGATCATTATGACGATAGAGATCAGTGATGATTGAACTGATAACGAAATCAATCTGCAATGATGAATAATTAAGAAATGCGATTTTTTACTTGTTAATTTGAAAAATGTATTTAATATTTGGATTGGATCTAAGGGTATTAAAAAACTGTGACAAAAAAGTGTGATGATATTGTTAATATAGCTTGGCAAATGGCGATACTCACTAGTGAAGAAAAGAAGGCTGAGTGAAAATATTTTCAAAAGCCCGCGCTCCAGCGCAAGCTCGAATCTCCTGCCAGCGTGCAGACGACAGCCAGCCCAGGCGCGTGTTTTTTTTTTCATTGAGCCCAACCCCCGACATGGTAGCGCATGCCGAGCTCACTCCAGACGAGAGGCCAGTATGAAACGGTGCAGTGACTATACCTCGACGTTACATGACGAGTTTCACTCCCGTGTTCGTCCCAGACGGCCGCCTGGTGTGCATCCGGCCCGGTAACGTCCGGGAGAAGCTCAGTATGAAAAGGGTACTAGTTTCATGTAGCTGCGTAAAGCAATTAGCCCCTGACATTGGCTCGAAAGTACAGGGCCGTTTTTTGTTTGTTTGTTTATTTGTTTGTTTGTTGTTGTTGTTATTGTTGTTGTTGTTTTTTTTTGGGGGGGGGGAGGTCTATATATGTACAATTCAAGCTCAGATTCCGGCGACTGAGGGTGAAAAGGCCTAAGGCATCAACATTAATTTTCGATTTTCACAAGGTCATCAAGTTCCTATTTTATAATTAACAGATACATTTAAATTTGTCATATTTTACGTGTATTCTCTATGGGACGAAACTCTTCCTCAAATCTTGATTCTGCATTCCAGTCTTCTTTGAGCAATACATCCGTTATTTCTCCTCTTTTTTCGAGGAGCTTCGAATATGTTCTAAGCAATAATATTTTCTACTGAGAGGATGACACTGATTTTAATCAATTTGACAGACCACCTAATTCGTCTCCAGTGACGAATTCAAATATCTCGCTAAGTTATATTTGCATTAGTTTAGTCGTACAAGCAGAAGCTATGTTTGTTTTTTTCAGATTTCATCTCATTTCTTTTACAAGTTTTGTTTATCATATTTTAAGTGGAGATATCTATTGTACAATGTGTGTATTGTTATGTATTTCTGTTGTTTGAATTTCAATTGTATTTTGAGAATTGAGAAATAAAATTAACTAAACTGATTTGTAAACCTTGGTCTCCAAAGGTACAAATTTAATGCTGCTACTGTTCATACTTTGTACATGTACATTGCATTTATCACAATTCAGGTCAGCTTTCAATATTATCTTCTTTTCATTAACAGACTGAAAAATTCAGCTTCATCTCTTCAGTGAATTGGACCCCTGCTTTGGAGATCTGTCTCTGACTGAGTGAGGTGTCATGGCCCCGTACGCAGCGGGTTGCAAGGGGAGCAGTAGCCCAGCCCAGAATTTTTTGAGACTTGTATAGTTTTACTGAAAATTTTCCCAAATTCCACCAAAGATTTGCACCAGATTCTTCAATTTTAATTTCAAAACTGCAGAAGCGCACTCCTGACTCGCTCGGTTGCTTTGCTCCCTCGCTTGTGTGTTTCTTTGAACATTTGATGTATTCTTGCCCCCACCCTGAAAATATTTCTGCGGAGTGTCTACAGTTCTTTAGATATATATCTTAACCAACAATGTTACATAAGTTACAAAGGTTATTTCTGGGGGTGGTTGGGTGCAAGATCATGTAATTGTTTGAAGGAACAAGCAAGCAAGGGAGTGATCAGTAACCGAATGGGTAAAATTTGATGTCAGATGGGGCATTCCTCAAGGTTCCAGGATCGAACCCCTCCTTTTTTCCCTTTATTCTGGTCGGCTTTTTGCAATCATCAAAGCATATTCTTGCAACATATCTTGTCACTGCTATGCAGATGATACGCAGTTATACATTTCATTTAGTCCAGTCAGGGAACAAGAACGGCCCTGTGTTTCAGCTCTCGAACACTGTCTAAGGGATCGCCGGAGGTGGATGTTAAGCAGTAAGTTGAAACTCAACGACAGCAAATTTTCCTTATCATTGGAACACCTAGGCAAGTGTCAAAACTGAATATAAACTGTATAACAGTTGGAAATACTGTAATCCAGCAGTCCATGGTTGCATAAAACCTTGGTGTCTGGTTTGACTCTCAACTGAACATGGAGATCCACATATCCAAAACATGCAAAGCAACCTTCTATCATCTGTATAACCTTCGTCACGCACGTGTATCAGTACACTGGTCCATGCCTTTGTAACAAGCAAATTAGACTACTGTAATGGACTCCTTTTGGCTTACCAGAATCTTAGATATGTAAATTAAAACGTGTACAAAATGCATGTGCCAAACTTATCTGCAATTCCCCCAAATTCTCTCATGTAAGTCCATTACTTCATGATCTGCACTGGCTTACAGTACGTCAGAGAATTAAATTCAAACTACTTCTTCTTACTTTTAAGGCACTCCATGGTTTGGCCCCCATGTATCGCAGTAAACTCCTGACACTGAAATCACCATCCCAGTCTTACAGGCTCCGTAGCTCCAATGACACCATGCTCCTCAGTATTCCACCGTGTAAAACAAAGATTAGTCTAGGTGACCGGGCCTTTGCTTGTGCTGCGCCCAAACTCTGGAATAGTCTCCCTCACTCAATTAGACATGCATCATCAATTAATTTGTTCAAAAACCTTCAGAAAACTTACCTGTTTCAGAAGAGTTTTCCATAGATACGCTTATTGTACGGCATTTTTGTAGAGACAGTAGGCTTCCCAGGTTCCCCCTTAGCTATGATTTAACTTATGTTCATCTATGTTATTGTCGGTTTTGCCCCTACTATTTTTACCATGGATTGTTCTGCGCAGTTGAGTATATTCCTATAGAAATTACGCAATAGTAATTTACAATTATTATTAAAATTGCAAATTGAATGATGTAGTGCAAACTTTGGGTAGAATTTTTGGAAAATTTTGAAAGAAAAAGTTTGAAGATTTCCAAGGGGGGGGGGGGGGGGCGGCTGCATACAGACATGCCTACCATTCAAACCTTAATTTAGCTGAAATCTAGACGGAATTAGATTTATTTCGGTATAGAGTTACATGTATCCTGAATGAACTAAGTGAAGATGAATTATCTGATAGTGCTTTCTATCAATTCTCACCATTTCTTAAATCATGATTAATTGCTCTACAATTCAATTTAATTCAAATCTATTGATATAGACCAATTTCACCTCCGGTTTATGTATTTGGCCCTCTGTCGGTGACGCCATTGCTGCGGAGGGCAAGCGCGCGCTGACCGCGATTGGCTCTGTGTACAAAATGAATGTAACATATGAGATATGCCCTAATATTGTTCCATTTACTATATTCTAGATCAATAAAATAAAGCATGGATACATGGGTACATGAGGTAAGACAATGGCCATATCTGACAAATGAAGGTATGATGTATTTTTGTACTTTCCATAGTTTCTCAACTTAGTTTTGTCAGTATAAGTTCGATTGCAGCATAGAAGCCGTAGTAAACGGGAGCCCTCAATCTTACCCTGTTTACAAAGTCATGTTTTCACTCATTAAATTTTACGCCAAAGTACATAATGATAATGTTTCTTGACTTCAAAGTCCTTTCTGCTGATTCTTTACCCACTGGCGACGGATTCCTTCGCATTGCTTACGGAAACCTGTGTAGGGAGTACGGCTTCTCACACAAGCAGGCTTCATGAGTCAAAAGCGAGTGAATTTCGCACTCATTTAACTTCCAATTTTTAAACTTTCTCCAATTCTTGTGGCATTCGAGCACCGCACAGCTGCGACCTGAACTTCCCTGACAATCTTTCATTGCAAATATTAAAAGAAATCTGCATAAATTGGTCAAAATAGACAAAAAATCGAACGAATGTACATAACGCGCTATTGACTTGTGTACTACAAAGTTGGAGCGCCCACCGCAGTATGTCAAACTGTGTCGAACAGTCTGCTGCCCTCTTGCGTTGTGAAATTGGTCTATACAATCCACGATTTTGGATTATCATCAATATACAAAATGTTTTTTCAATGTCACGAACGAAGTTACCAAACAATTGATTGTATTTTTTTTCGGAAACTGATCGCCCCCCACCATAGGTGCGGGTGGATTATTTAAAACTCTTACAGCAGATTATTCTTTCATTGGATGATTTGAAAATTCATGCCATGTACAGTGTAATTTAGATTAATGAGTATGTAAGTTACAAAAATTAATGTTTCCAGTTGTGTTATAATGAATATTGATTATTTCTTCTACAGGGATATTGAATAGCTCATTCTACCTGACTTGTGTACATAATCTGACTAAAAGCTCTATTAAATGTTTTTTCAAAATATTACTTAAAGTATTATTTGAAGTAGAAAAGGATTTAATTTGGCCTTGGTACATGTTAGTAATTTAAATGATATAAAACTCTCTAGTATATTCTTTATTTTGTTGTAATTTCCAAACAGAGTACATGATTAGAAAAATGTTATAATTAATATGAAATATATTTTACTTGTGAACGATGAATGAAGGCTGATCTAGTTTCCTTTTTATCAAAATGAACTTATCTAAGCACGCAATTACCATGCAACAAAATAATCATTACATAGTAAATCCATATGTATTTTTGACCGCAAGTGTAGTTTGGTACTGATCGTGTAAATCGTAGCAATTTTGGAAAGAATATGATAATTGTAAAATATGTATACATGTACAACTGAAAACAAACTGAAACCCTCTCTTACTGGATAGATGTGTATATCAATAAAATTGATATAGGTGGATGGGTAACTGAAGCGACCAGGATGCATGAAGGAAAGGATGTGTTCAAGAGAGATGGAGAGGGATGGAAAGAGAGACAGAGACAGAGACAGAGACAGGAAGAAAGAGATGACAAATCAATTCAGACGAGATTATCTGATGAAAATTCAAGGGTGTCTGAGAGAGAGAGAGAGAGAGAGAGAGAGATGGGGGGGGGGGGAGAGAAGAATGGGAAAGGATGGAGTAATGGAGAGTTCGTGAAGGAGATAATTGCAATGTATACATGTTTTGGGTAGATTAAATTTATCAGACTTTCAGAGTTCATTATCATTTCAAGATCAAGGCATGTCTACAAGGGCAGAGGTCTATCCATGATTTTGTAAGGGGGGAGGGTTACAAAATATGTTCATGTTCATGCCCATAAGAAACCTAGTGGGACCGCACCCAAACGTGACAGGACGTAATAAGCTGCAAAAAAACTCGGACACGGTCCGTGGGACGGGAGGCAAAAATGTCCAAAATCCCACGGCCACTACGTTTCTGGCAAATCCGTGAGATTTTGGACATTTCGACATCCCCGGCAATCACGAACTGTCACGTTTGCCCATCCCGTCCCCTTGCGTTGTGTCACGTCCATCCCGTTTGCCCACGGTGAGAAACGTGACTGTCATAGTGTATTATATAGCATTAATGTAAAGGCGAGAGAGCTAGCGTATGCCTAGCGAACGTCTATTTTTTTTAAAAAGTCCAGATATGCTCAAATACGAACCAGATTTTTGGTCAAAATCTGGTTCTAAATTTTGAACATGTCCAAAATAGAAAATCGGCTCCAGCATATCTTTGCGATTACTGCGAACACCTAGACAAACAGCTAACGAATACCACGTGCGTCAAACGTGACACGAACGAATGGCAACTTACGAGAACGTATATCAAAATTTGTGAATACGTTCGGCATACGTTGGCTAGATCCGGTAATATGTGACGGGGCCTTAACAGAGAGGTGGAAAGCAATAAATAAATACGTCCAGAACTAGACTACAAACGGGGCTGCCGTGGCCGCCGGGAACGTTACTCGAGGGTCAGCTCTTTGTTCTCGCCGCCCGCTGCTCTCTCAAGTGAGGTGACAGAGAGATTAGAGAGTTGTGATCTTCTGGATGGATAAGGGACACTCGTCTCCCCTTTTTAGGGATGAACGTCCCTCTAGAGGCATCTCTCTTACGGAGAACTTTAAGAAAGTCTACAATTACTTTCTTCTCAGCCTCCTACTTCCTCTAGCAGGGTCGCCTCTTGGCCAGGAACTTTGCCCCCTCAAAACGGGACACTCTCGATTTTGCTTCGAGGAAGTCGTTTTTCCTCCGGACCTACTTCAATGGCAGGAGACTTGGCGCTCGATATGACAATCTTACCTACGTCGTATTGGAAAGGTTGCCTGTCCTTTCCCTTCGGGCTAGGAGCCAGGAGCTTCCCGGCCATATCAGGTGGGAAAGGCAAGGTTTTCGCCTATCCCTCGACCTTCGTTCATTGTCTAAAATCAGACTGTTCTGGCTCTTTCGAAGTGTTTGAGTCTCCTTCCAGAATTCCTGCTGTTAAAGAGGACAGAGCTTGGTGCCCTGTTAGGGCTCTCAAGTAGTATTTGGATAGGACTAAGGTCTTCTGTAAAGATGATAGCTCCTTCTCATTTCCCGTCACTCTTATTCTCCTGCCTCACGGGAGACTTATCTCGTTGGTTTGTCGAAGCTATCCAAGCTGCTGGCTCGGAGACTCTTATGTCGGAGAATTCTCCGAGGGCACACGACTCCAGGAGTGTTCTACCTCCTTCTGGGTACTCTTTGAAGTATATATTACGAGCCGCATTTGGCATTCTCCTAACTCCTTTAATCCATTATTTTAAGGATGTTCTTTCTGGGGAAGTGAGGATTGCTACCTCTGGTTGGGAGCTGCTTCGTCTTGTTTCCCCTCGTTAGTCTCTTCCCTTGGGACACGCCACCAGGGTATTTAATCCGTGCTGGTCTAGCAAATAGGTGGATACATTGATTTATTGCTGTAAATTGCTTTAAATAGTTCTATGTATCCACCTATGCCCCTCCCACCAGCCCCTCTCCTTGTTTGACAACATGTCCTAGACTCTGTCTTGATCGTTCGGAAGAGGAAGAACATGGCGGCTACTTGCCCATGATTGGTGGATAGGGAAGGTGCTACTCGGGGGCGCATACTCGTTGTGACTTTACTTCACGAATGACGGCTTAGTTCGGGGAACTAGCAAATAGGTGGATACATAGATTGATCTAAACACAACAAAAAAAAGTAACTTCACCCCTAAAGAAAATGCTGTAACTTTTTAACGAAGAGGTTTTGAGGAAAATGATTTGGCAGAAATGTTCCTACACTTATTGACCAGCTTCTGTGTAAAAATGAAATTGATACGTCGAGTCATGGATGAGTGAGCATACATTAAAGGCAAAAATGTCACTTTTCAAAAGTCACAAGAGTCATTTATGAGGGTCTGTGAAACAAGATTTTGGCAAATTCTGTTTCTGGTGTCTGTTTAAGTGCTGTTGTTGTTTTATTATTCAATGTTTGATCGACTCACACCTATCCTGACACCTTTCACGCTTTTTCACAGTTGGGTGAGCACAGTTTCTTGCTTCATCTTTAAAGTGTGCTCACTCAACCATGACACCAATGCTTCCTCTGATCTTCCTACAACACGTGATGATACTTGTTAGTAACAATATTTGTCAATTCTTGCAATAAATTTAATGGATTTTGCAATTTTAGGAGGATTGAACATTGCCATTTCCCCCCTAAAACTGTTCTCACCCAACTGTGAAAAAGCGTGAAAGGTGTCAGGATACGTGTGAGTCGATCAAACATTGAATAATAAAACAACAACAGCACTTAAACAGACACCAGAAACAGAATTTGCCAAAATCTTGTTTCACAGACCCTCATAAATGACTCTTGTGACTTTTGAAAAGTGACATTTTTGCCTTTAATGTATGCTCACTCATCCATGACTCGACGTATCAATTTCATTTTTACACAGAAGCTGGTCAATAAGTGTAGGAACATTTCTGCCAAATCATTTTCCTCAAAACCTCTAAGTTAAAAAGTTACAGCATTTTCCTTAGGGGTGAAGTTACTTTTTTTGTTGTGTTTAGTAAATAACAAAATTAGTGATAATTTTCTTGGTAGATATCTAATATTTTTTCTGTATACATCAATAGATTAAAATTCGAAAAAAAATCGATTGGCAAATGAAATTGTAATACACCCACACGCTAATTCTCTAATTACATGTATCTAAAATCACAATGAGATTGTAATAAACTCATTCGTTAAATTATCTACGCGCATCATAAAAGGATGAATATCAATGATTAAAAAGGATTTAGACGTTTCGTAATGCGCATGCGCAATAATCCAATGAAAATGACAATGGCAATCTGAGAATATATTTTGCTCATCGTTTCATCGTTGTAATTAAGAATTCTAACGAGGTAATGGTTTTAAAGGAATTTACCCGATACTTCGTCATTTGAAGGAAGGTTTTTCATGAATGTTCGCGTTAAGGATTAGTCTCATGTCATTAACCACAACTGCAAAATATCAAATTTCTGCCAGCCGATTTACCAGACCTTTCGCAAATAAAGGGGGCTGTTTTCACGAAAGGTCGGGTTAAACGATTACACTGCCCGACTCGATCACCGATAGTTCGAAGTAAGCCCCGCGGAAGAAAGCTTGGTGCCCCGGTTAATTGTTTGAATTGTTGACCGTGAGTTAGACAGCTTTACTTGATAAATCCTATGCCGTGAGTACAAAGAATCAATGAAAATATTTCCCCCAAAAAGTATCTTTCATTAAATAAATCTGTTTACAAATTACGTGGCAAATTAAAAGAGTTCACAGCCCATATCGGCTTGGGCTCCACCAAGCACTACGATTTCTTCACCTCGGTCCTACGAAGATAATATTCTGCGTTTTCAGTGCATCAAAAATAAGCACAAAAAAAGCAAAGAGAAGTGGTCTGATGCCGAATAGAAAAAAAGAAGATCCTAAAGGAGTTAGGGGGTAGTGCATTTGGGACGCCTTTTCAGGTAAGGTAGGTTGTAACGTTACATTTAATAAAATGTAAAAATATGACAAAAATTAATTACAGCCTTTTCTCCAAAATATATTTGACTTTTTTTTTCTCAAAAAATACAGTTCCAAAAGAACAGATTTATGGTTTTTTCTTCAAAGTTGTTATCATGGTTATTACGAAAATTTACAGAAAATTGTCAATTTTACATACCTTCTTACACGCAGATTAAAGGCTGGAATTGAATTCAAATTTGAAGTCTACGGCTAATGACGGAATCACTTTCGTACTTCACATAGAACGGACCAGCCTTGTCTACATTCATTTGCACAAATTTATTCAAGTACGACAGACGATTCTTATTCGACTCTAGTTACTTTCCTCTTTTATATGAGTTTAGGCGTAGTACGTACATTCCTTATCGCATATATATATATGTATATACATGTAAAGAAATATGACAAATTCTCACTACTATGGCAATTCCTTTGTAAATAATAAACACTGAGAGAAATGTATATTCCTTTCTTTCGGTGTTTACATATACTTGTACATATATTTGTTCAGTCAGGGTCATGTTCCAACTTGTCTTAGCTCTGTTAGTTTACATACTGATTGGCATTACTCAGAAGATATGTAGGTTAAAGGTAAAGGCGTAGAACACGGATTCAAAGGGAAGGCACACCCCTTCCCCTTCACTTCCGCACTATACCTACTTTCCTAGTTTATATGAGTTTAGTTTCCGATAATACATACATACCTTCTCATATATATATATATATATATATATATATACCGGGTGTCCCAGAAAAAGCAGAACAGTGGATTTTCAGTACTTTACCTTCAAAAAGTAGATACTGTTTTTACATCAGTGGGTAAAACATCGTCTACCAAAGAAAATGATATCAAGATCATTGAATTTGGTGAAGTGATTTGTATTCTATTCCCATTAACTCTTCACCCCCTCACTCTTCCCTCGCATTCATAAAATGAATCTGGCATGACACTGCTGGACAGACGGCAACGTCAGCAACTTACTGAATGCACTCAAGCTCAGAACGTCCCCCCCCCCTTTTTTTTTTTTTACTAGAAACACTCGTTGATCAATCTGTTATTTCATGCATTATGTTAATAAAAAACATGCTTCATTATTAATCAACTTTTATCACTTTTGTGAGGATTTTCTTTTACTCACCATTCCACTTTCTTGATGATCAATTATGCATGAAGTCTTTTGTCTCCTTTATTCACTGCTAGGACAGGCAGCGAATGCGAACGGATTCATCATGGAAATGCAAGCATCACTTTTCACGAACAGAGCTTAGTCATCCCTCATTTTCATTCATTGAGGAGTCATATGAAAGAGCAGAAAATGAACTATTCAGATGTATTATTTTCATATCACAGTAACATAAACATTTTCATATCTACCTGTAAGAATTTGAGGTATGGTTGTGCAAAGGACTGTTTGGTAGCCCTCCTTCATATTGTTCTAATTCACTTATGCGTGAAGTTTGCATCATACGAGTGGTATCTAATGAAAGAAGAGGGTCTAAGCTTTACAAATATGTATGAGTTATTATTTATAATTGTGATTAAGATATGAATAAGCAACGATACATCTTGATTTCGTTTTTTTTTTTTGGAGGGGGGGCACACTGAATATATATATATATATATATACATAAGTCGAGGTCATGTTCCAACTTGTCTTAGCTCTTTTAGTTTACATACTAATTTGACATTTCTCAGACGATTTTCAGGTTAAAGGTAAAGGCGTAGCACACAGATCCAAAGGGATAGCACACCCCTTCCCCTTCATTTCCGTACTTAACCTAAAACGGACCAGCCTTGTCTTTATTCCTTCGCCCAAATTTATTCAAGTACGACAGGATCACCAGACGATTCTTATTCGATTCTAGATACTTTCCTCGTTTATATGAGTTAAGTTTCCGATAACACATACGTACCAAATCATATATATATATATATATATCTGTTCAGTCGAGGTCATGTTCCAACTTGTCTAAGCTCTTTTAGTTTACATACTGATTTGACATTACTCAGATGATATTTAAGTTAAAGACGCTCAGTCGTGGGCTTTCATGGGGAATTTGACAGCATGTATGCTTACCCAGTAACAGGTGTTGTCCATCACTATGAGTTTTATGACCAACAGACCTTATGTAATGCTATGTATATTCCACCCTTTGCCCCATATGGCAAACTTATTATCTCAATTTCCCTGGCTTGTTTGTTGCTGGCTGGCTTGTTTTGCAGTGCTTCAGAAATGCAGTTGTATTACAGGTATTTCCAGGGCTTTTCACAAAGTCTGGTGTCAGAAAATTATGATCCACTCCCCATGAAAGCCCACGAATGAATGTCTTTAAAGGTAAAGGCGTAGTACACGGATTCAAAGGGATGGCACACTCCTTCCTCGTGATCTTGGTATCAAGAAAGATGGATGACACCCTGTTTGTTTGTTTTAATTTCAGAATCAATAAAAACAAGATATAGAAAGATAAAAATTATATACAAAGATAATGAATACAAAATATGCAAATCTAAAAATAACAAATCTGCAGAAAGTATGATTCAGCAATGTTGATATATCATCGCTGTTCTTCCTTCTTAATAAAACATTATTATTACAAAATTCAAAACACAAAATACCATTTAAAGCAAAAGCAAAAATAAAACATAACAAAAAGATACACAAAACCTAAGGAAAAATGATTATGTGCAGGTATTTAACTATCAGAAAAATGTAGTAACAAAATGATGATTATTTAGCAGGGTGTGGAAGGGTAACAGTGAAGATCAATTCCGGATGTCTGCAGGTAATTTGTTATACAGTGTTACCCCCTAGAAAAAAATGTTCTTTTACATTTATTGGACTTAGGTTTAGGGAGATCTAGATTTTGGTTGGAGCGAAATGAACAATTATAAGTCCGAAATTCAATATTATTAGAAAAATAAGTAGGTGCAAAATTATTTAATATCTTAAAAATCATGGTACACATGTGTTTTTTTATGACGGCAATCCAGTAGGTCCCAAGACGGAGCATCACGAACATGTTGATTTGATGTATGAGAATAAGGGTTTACTTTCATTATCACTCGATCCGCTCTGTTTTGCAATTTTTGTAAAGGTAAAAGGGAGGTTTTCAGTTTCAGTTCAGTTCAGTTCAAACACTTGAAATATACACTCTCTTTCGTAGAAGTGATAGTTCTTCATCAAAATACATGATGGGCTTAAAGATATCTAAATCATATATTTGGTCACCTCTCTCACATGATTCATTCGCTTTCAAAGACCATCCTAAATCGTAATACTATACGAGCGAGTACAGCGAGCGAGGAAAAATCTATATACTCCTTATCATATAATCCTTTCCATGGTAGAAGTGAAAGTTCTTCATCAAAATACATGATGGGCCTTTAAGATATCTATTTTAATATTTTGGTCACCTCTCTTACCTAATGTATTTGCTTTCAAGACCATCCTCTATCTAAATATCATACGAGCGAGCGCAGCGAGCGAGGAAAGATATATATACTCTGTTTATGGTAGGTGATAACTCTTCATCAAAGTACATGATGGGCCTCGCTTGCCGACTTCGTTTGCTTTCCCAAATCCATCTTGTATCTGAATATTGTACAAGCGAGCGTAGCGAGTGAGGAAAAATACTCCTTTTCGTGGTAGAAGTGAAAGTTCTTCATCAAAATACACGATGGGCCTTTAAGATACCTATTGTGATATATTTGGTCACCTCTCCTACCTTATCTATTTGCTTTCAAAGACCATCCTGTATCTAAATATTATACGAGCGAGCGCAGCGAGCGAGGAAAAATATATTTACTCTTTTTTATGGTATAGAGGTGATAATTCTTCAACAAAATACATGATGGGTCCCCAAAATAACTAAATTATATATTTGTTTATTTCACTTGGCAAATGTGTTTGCTTTCCGAAAACATCCTTTATCTTAATATAATACGAGCGAGCGCAGCGAGCGAGGAAAAATAGGCTCTCTTTCGTGTTACCAGTGTTATTTCGTCGTCAAAATGCACAAGCAAATAAGCCGAATATGACTCTATTTGGGCACCTTGCTCATCTTTCTTTTTTCTTTTCCCTCCTTCCTCTTCCCTCTCCTTTCTCTCCCTCTCTCCCTCTCTCTTTTTTGCCGACAGCGATCGCGAATTTGCCGACAAGAATTTTTAATGGGGGGGGGGGGGGGGCCCCCCCCCCCCACACCCCCTCTAGCGACGCCCCTGAGTACAATTTATTCAAAAGGACCTGATGGTCAACCGTATCAAATGCCTTTTTAAAATTTTCATTTCATTTTATTTTCATTTCATTTTATTTCGACCACTTTAAAAACAACAAATATGTACTTACAAATGCAATATATATACGGAATAAGTACATAAGCATAATCATAAAATAAAATGGTCAGGAATACCCCCTTAAAAAGCAAATGCTTGTCAAGTGGGGATTCCGAAGAGTAAGGGGAAAAAGAATAGGGTAAATTTACAGAACAAGAATCAAAAGAATAAGTACAATATTTAATGACAGACACACAAGACACTCATTCACGCATCCCATACACACAAAGAACGTCCACTACACATCCCATGCACACAACCTTAATACAGCAAACACGCAGACGTCACACACCAGAATGCATTTCAGTATTAAATACTCATAAAATGAAAGGGAAAGGCAGAGAGAAGGATAAAGAGAAGATAAGAGAAAATAAGAAGAAGGAAAGTACAGAGGAAGAAAGAGAGAGAGGGAGAAGGGGGGGGGGACAAGGAAAATTGCAAAAACAAAGGATCGTTAATTATTTAAGGATGTTAAAATAGATTTACCGACATAATGCTTTAAACCGAGATAATGTACAACTAGTTTTGATGTTATTGTCGAGTGCATTCCCCAGCCTGACTGCATTGGGTAGAAAAGAATGTTGAAGAGTAACAGTGCGTACCATGGGCGTGTGGATTGAATGACTATGACGAGTGTTATAGGAATGCCAATACAGTTCAGAGTAAACATGTTGTCAAAAATGGGAGACAATAAACCAGCATAATATTTAAACATAAAAATCAGGGTTCCAAAGGACAACAGATGGTTCAGTGGCATAGTTTTTAACTTCAATAATAATGGGTTACTGGCAGCACTAAAATTGGATCTAGTTTTCAATCTAATTGCTCTTTTTGGAGTATTTCAAGTTTATGAAGGTGACTAGGAAATGATGACCCCATGAAGTATTGCAATATATCAAATAAGGTAATATGATGCTGTTATGAATAGTGGTAAGAATGTTACATGGTAAAAAATATCCCAATATTGACAATACCCCAATATTCCGGGAGATCTTAGTGCAGATTGCATTGATGTAAGGTTTCCAGGATGGAAATTCTTTTAGGATTGTACCAAGGAAATTAACATTTTCAGTTCTTTTAATAATATTACAACCAATCCTTCATGGATTTAAACTACATGGGACACTTCTGTTTCTTGATCGAAATATAATATAATTTGTTTTGTCAATGTTTAAAGTTTTATTACTACAAAACCAAGAGTAAATTTTCTCAATTTCATTATTAGCAAAAGACATCAGGGTATGCATATTTCTGTGTGACATTAAAACACTAGTGTCGTCAGCAAACAAGGAATAATCAATTAATGATGTGGAATAGATAATATCGTTGATGTAAATAAGGAAAAGGAGGGGGCCTAAAATACTTCCTTGCGGAATTGCAAAGTATACTGAGCAAGACTGCTATTTGACACCATCGACCACCACATACTGTTTCCTGTCATGCAAGTAATCTTTAAACCAATTGAGAGCAAGACCTCTTATCCCCTAGTAACTAAGTTTATTCAACAGTATATGGTGGTCGATGGTGTCAAATGCCTTAGACAGATCCATGAAAATACCAAGGCAAAACTCACCCATGTCAATGGCTTGAGATATCTTATTACTTAAATAGAGAACACCCGTATCAGTAAATGAATTTTTCATAAAGCCAAATGGCTCTGGTGTTAAATATTCATTTTTGTAATATAATCGTACAATCTTACATGCATTATATTTACCAGCAGCTTTGAAAAGGTAGGAAGTAATGCATTTTGTAAGCACCTACGAGGTAATTTCAGAAATACATCATTGCTCCTCAGACGAACATCCCCTTCGGAAATTATTAAATTCACTGCCTTTCTAACATCATCTAATTCAAGTTGGCATGATGGTATAACATCTAGGGTTATTAGAGAAATTATCCACCTGATTGTCAATCCATTGTGTGATATTTTTAATAAATCTATATCTCAAGGTGCTGTGCCGACTAGCATGAAAATTGCAGAAACTGTATCAGTTTTTATAAAAAGGATGATCCTGCAGATATTGTTCATTATATACCCATCTTTTACATTTTAAGTATCCCAACTATCGATGGTTATAATCCTATCTTTATGAAAGCAAATCGGTTCGCATCTTGTCTTTCTATCTAGAAGTATCCTATTCTTCTACTCGCATTTAATATCTTTTGTAAGCTTAACAAATGCTGGTGAATATTTTTATGAAATAAAACGGTTTGCACGTCTTTCTGTCCATTTTTTTGCTATCAGTGCAAGGAATCAAACGGGACAATAAACACATAACTGCAGAATTTTCATGAGATAAACTGCCTGTGAGGTGCAGACTAGCCCTATCTTACCAATTATGAGTAAGGATGATGCTTACAAAATGTACGTTATTAAATCATGCAGTTGGAGTAGCAGTAGACTAGAACCTGTTCTCAGTATTAAAAAAATCTCCTTTCTCGCTCGCTCAGACATATAGACCAATTTCACCTCCGGTTTATGTATTTGGCCCTCTATCGGCGGCGCCATTGCTGCGGTGGGCAAGCGCGCTGACGGCGATTGGCTCTGTGTACAAAATGAATGTAAGATATGAGATATGCCCTAATATTGTTCCATTTACTTTATTCCAGATCAATAAAATAAGGCATGGATACATGGGTACATGAGGTAAGACAATGGCCATATCTGACAGATGAAGGTATGATGTAGTTTTGTACTTTCGATAGGTTTTCAACCTGGTTTTGTCAGTATAAGTTCGATTGCAGCATAGAAGCCGTAGTAAACGGGAGCCCTCAATCTTACCCAGGTCATGTTTTCACGCATTAAATTTTACGTCAAAGTACATAATGATAATGTTTCTTGACTTCAAAGTCCTTTCTGTCGATATTTTGACTCACTGGCGACGGATTCCTTCGCATTGCTTACGGAAACCTGTGTAGGGAGTACGGCTTCTCACACAAACAGGCTTCATAAGTCAAAAGCGGGTGAATTTCGCACTCAGTTAGCTTCCAATTTTTTAACTTTCTCCAATTCTTGTGGTATTCGAGCACCGCACAGCTGCGACCTGAACTTCCCTCACAATTGCTCATTGCAAATATTAAAAGAAATCTGCATATATTGGTCAAAATAGACAAAAAATCGATCGAATGTATATAATGCGCTATTGACTTGTGTACTATAAAACTTGGAGCGCCCACCGCAGTATGTCGAACTGTGTCGAACAGTCTGCTGCCCTCTTGCGTTGTGAAATTGGTCTATAGAAACAAAATATTTTTAAGGAGACAATAAGCGCTCTTATTCCCTCAGCAGCATCGAATATCGTAATACTTTAGAGCGAGATGTAAAGTTATTGTCCATGGAAACAGTACACCATCAAAATCATCTAGTTTATTTTGGTGGAAATTCTACGTTTTAAAAAAGTAGTTTTTGTCCGTAGCTCGTGTCATTTCCTCAGAGAAACAAAATGGTTGTAGATGGCAAGCGACAAGACAAAAAGCATCATATTTGGCACTTAGATGATCAAAAACTTTATATTTGAGGCTAAGAAAGAATATTAGTTTTTTTCCCCACTTGCTGCGCCCACTCGTATAACATTTTTAGATACCGAATAATGTAGCGTAAATAGTTCCTAGACCTAGTGTATTTGATGGCAAAATAACACTTTATCACTCAAATAGTGTGTGTTCCCCTATCCCGCCTCCCTCGCTCGTAATATTTTGAAATAGGGTTGTTTTAAGAAGTAAATAATTGGACCAGCGAGGTGCTGAAATAGTCAAACATCTTATATCATCTGAGTGTTCTTTGACGACAAATAACATTTCTTTTATAGCTAGAACGTGGACTTTTTGGCTTGCTCGCTTCGTGTGCTCGCCAAATAAAACATGAAAAAGGGATGGTTCATGCTCTAAGTATAGATGGTTGAAGTCCCCTAAAGATCTAAATAAAGTATGAGGACATACCTCTTCGATACACTGTTTGAAAACAATTTCTTGTGCGCTTAATTGGAGGAACGGTTAATTTGTTTATGAATGCAGCTATACTAAGAGCAAATAGGTTCTACTCCCCCCCCCACCCCCCCCCCCCGCTTATTTAGTCTATACATTACGTTTGAACCGCCACACCCTTTCTACACTCGGTCGCTTTGCTCCGCGGCCAATGATATTCGGCATCAATCATTCCCCCCCCCCCCCCCCCCACGAACACAAATCGACCCCCATGGTTTGGGAGTATTTAAGTCTGTTCTTGATGATACAGCTCAAGCATCCTTTAATGGCCATGTTAACAGGCACACACGTGAACAAAGATTCAATGTTGGAGATTTTGACAAATCTAGTCAATAATGCTGTTTACTCTGGCATCAAAAGATTTTTTTACAGAATTAAAAAACCCCACCTTCGAAGTCTGTTTCTTTTAAATAAAAAAAAAAACTCCGCCGGTTTTTCGTTGTTTATTTGCCAATGTAAACGCTCGCTCATAATGTCGTCGGTATTATTCGCCTTTTGAGTCACGTGCGTCGCGCATGGGCATCATTTGCCAAAAACCTGTATGAGATTGGGTTTTTTTTTCGCGCATTGTCAAAAAAACGAAATGCGCTAGGTTGTTCTGGTACGTGTAAACAGTAAATTTTGGCTTTTGCCAATGTACCCGAGGCTAATGAAGTGTTTGGAGTTCCTTTCATGATCTACACTCTGGCCGATAAGGGACCGTAAGATGCCAGACTAGTGTTGTGTCTTCATGTAAGTGGGAGAACCCCTAGTAGACACATTATGTATGAGTGGAATGTCCGGCTTGTGGATCCTTGGTTGCCATCGGGTGTATGCCCGACGAGCTACGTAGTTGCCGGTATGGGGCTTGGGACAATGCATCTTTCCGTTGCAGCTAGAGTATCATGTCGTTAACCCTACATTAAACAGCTGGTGCGGGATCTTTAGGAAGATTCCTGTAGGTCCCGGTGTCTATCAGGTTCTGAATTACAGTCTCATAATCCTGTTTATCCATCGCCACAACTGCATATTCCTTGTCTGCTTTAAGGATGTGGACGGAGTTATCCTCTTGTAGACTGGCAAGGCCTGACTTCTCTGCTTTAGTGAAGTTGGGCCGAAGTCATTGCCTGAGCTATCTGGATACGAACCGTGGCTGCCTGCAACCGGTTTAGATGTTTGAAGAGACTTGGGTTCGATTTTCTTTCCAGTTGACATGAAAATTTAGTCCAAGGCTAGTCCAAGGGAAAGAACCTGGGGCTCGTTCTCAGTCAGTGGGCGTTGACCGAGGTTATAACATTATAGTTTAAAGCGCTATATAATTGTAATTTCTATTATAATTATTTTGCGATCCGGAGGTGATGGCATATATCCACATGGATACTTCGAATTCTCTCTAATGGAATAGTCTCTAATAGTCTCTAATGGAATAATAGAATAGTCTGAAATAGAAAGGAACGAAATGATGTTGAGGCATGAGAGAATGCTTTACATCAAGTAAAAAAAGTGAAAGTCGAGCCTTGGCCTAAATTTGCTTCGCCTGGGGAAAAAAAAATGTTTTGACTAACGATTTACCGGCTCCATCGAATCCCTGAACATGACGCTACATAATGATAACGATTTCTAGAACAAGTTAATTTAAGAACCTATTTCGCTGAAGTCATGATGTTATGTAACACAGCTTTCATTCATCTTTTTTGCACTCAATAATTTTTCTGACTGTTCAGCGACTTCATGGCAACAAACACATTATATTTTGGCAAGCGCTGGCAGTGCAATAACAGCTTGCTGGCATTTCTCACTTTTCTTTAATATGTTCATACCGACACACAATAAGTGTAAAGCGCACAAGTGAGTTTACAGATGGCTTTGATTATTTGCCTCATAAAATGTGATTTCTTTCTCTTGAACAGAATTTCAACTTCATGAACCATTTTATATTCATTTCATGCTGAACTTTGTTTCAATACTCTGATACTTTATCGTTTTACTGCACTTTAGAAAAGGTCACTTGACAGGTTGGGCGTGATTTCTTGAGAACTGCAATCGTCATTAAAATATACGTCCTAATGTTGCAATGTTCGTTGTTTCGAAGTTTTGTTTTTGTTTTTTTTTTGTTGAAAATTCAATATCTTTAAACAGAGTGGTTAGGATATTAAAGTAATGGGTAATATTGAAGTTTTATCTACATTACGTCTGTAATTAACAGAATAGTGTTGCTTGTTGAGACTGTTCCCTTTTAAGACATGATGAATGCACTGCATGCATGCCGTACATATAGATGCGTGTCATTACATGAATTGACAGTGTGCAAATATTTACCCAACTTCAACATTATTTGTTCAGTTTCAAAGATATAAAAAAGTGAGGATAGATATAGGAAACACGGACGTAGCTGAACTTCAAAACTTTATTGCAAGCTTTCGGCCTACGCGGCCTTCTTCAGGTTCTGAAGATACGAACAAATAATATTATATTCCTCATGTAATATCTCATGGGCAATTCCATGATTAAGTGTACATCTCCCCAAACATTATTTTTGCTCCTTTTCAAATTCAGGTCAATGGGGGGGGGGGGGGGTGTTAAAGTTCATACAAGAAATTGTAAATGCAAGGGGGTTTCATACCAACAACCAAAAACTGTTCCAAATGTCTCCTTATAGCAGAATCCAAACCATACAAAAACATAGATAATATGGAACTACACACAGTTTTTGAAACTATAAGACAGAAAACTATCGTTTTTTGTAAATTTTTCAATTGGATAATCTGAAGGACATTATGTCACACCAAAGTAAAAGGAAATATTCCAAAACAAGTTGCTGAAAATGTATGAAAAAATTTAAAGCATGTATTGTCGACAAAATGTAACATGACTAACCGTAACGTGACTAACCAAGATTTTAGGGTCTGCACAAAAACAGAGAGGAAAGCTTTTAGATTTTTATGTATAAACATCTTGTCAGAAGTAAAAGTGATATGGCTCTAAGACAGTTAAGGCTCTAAAACAGTTAGGACGGATTTTTTTTTTCAAAAACTTTGCTTATTTTATCGTTGTTTTTTTTTGTAACGTTATTAACAATGGTCAAAAATTCTCATTACAGCTCCGGCATTGTCCAGTTGTTGTATTTTATTTTTTATGAATTGCAGACCTTGGGTGGGGAGAATATGGTGTTTCAAGATTAGGACATGAAATGAAATTGATATCTATTATGTTGTATCAAAATGTATGAAAATTTGCTTAAATGTAACGTTACCAAACATGGAATTGACCTCATGCATGTGACTGTGTCTCAGGCAACAGCAAAACACACATTACATAACATTGCTTATATCACCGGCATACATATTCATGCCATGGCTACGAATATACAGGATACTTAAGGAAAAAAAATAATAAACGAGCGAATGAACGAAATTACCACACAAAAAAAAAAATATGTAAAGAAACATGGATAACTAAAGCTAAAGTATACGTTATCTGATAGCTGTGTATAAAAATTTGCGGCCAAATTACTGACCTTCGACATTGTCTAAGGCAAAACTATGAAGGCCGGTGAGGAAGAAAGAGAGAAAGACAGGATGAGAGATCGAGAGCAGTGATCCATTTCAAAAAAGCTAATTGGTTCATACCGACACACAGTAAGTGTAGAGCGCATAATTGATTTTGCAGAAGGCTTTTCAAATTCTAAAATTTATTATTTGCCACATAAAATTTGATTTCCTTCTCTTGAACAGAATTTTAACTTCATGAACCATTTTATATTCATTTCATGCTGAATTTTGTTTCAATACTCTTATACTTTATCGTTTTACTGCACTTTAGAAAAGGTCACTTGACAAGTTGGGCGTGATTTCTTGGGAACTGCATTCGTCATTATAATATATGCGTCCTAATGCTACAATGTTCATTATTTCGAAGTTATTTTTTGTTGAAAATTCAATATCTTTAAACAGAGTGGTTAAAATATCAAAGTAATGGGTAATAATGAAGCTTTATCTACATGACGTCTGTAATTAACAGAATAGTGTTGTTTGTTGAGACTGTTCCCTTTTAAGACTGTGTCTCAGGCAACAGCAAAACACACATTACATAACCTTGCTTATATCACCGGCATACATATTGATGGCTACGAATTTACAGGATACTTAAAATGAAAAAAACAATTAACGAGCGAATGAACGAAATTACAAAAAAAAAATATATATGTAAAGAAACATGGACAACTAAAGCTAAAGTATGCGTTATCTGATAGGTGTGTATAAAAATGTGCGGCCAAGTGTGAATAAATTACTGACCTTTGACATTGTCTAAGGCGAAACTAGGAAGGCCGGTGTGGAAGAAAGAGAGAAAGACAGGATGAGAGATACTCTCTCTGTCAAACAGTCTCCTATTAAGCATTATGATTTCTGGGACGCTAAGTTAACCCTTCCTCCCAGTATTCATGGGAAAAGTTACATATATGTAATTTTACATGCTCTTTAGACACAAAAATTCGTTCTTTTTATTTTAAAGTTTTTCATAGGTGTATTGCTTTTCATGACTTTCTTTTTAAGATTAAAAGGAGGGATTCACATGATTGTGATTTCTGTAGTAAATTTGAAGAAATTATCCTTCACATTTTTTTTTTTGCTTGTGTAGTAGTTCTCCCTATTTGGCAACATTTACATACCGTAATATTACATAAACGTGATTATAATTTTACCATGACCAATTTTGAAAAGCTTTTTGGAGTCCCCACTGATAAATTCTTGTCCTATTTGTAGTCATTGGTGAAATATTTCATATACAAAAATTATGTAAATTCAAAGATGTCTTACCAAACATAGAAGCATTTGAATTGTTTGTCAAGAAACAGAATTGGAATATCATTTGGCCAAGAAAAGAAACAAACTCTCCATCCACTTAAAAAATGGAATTTTGAGGTGTAATCCTAATTTTTGGAAATGTAAATATAGGTCTATTATGTGGTTGCATGATAGAAATTATTTTGCATGTATAGTACATGTTATTAGTTTGGTTTATTTATGCTCATAAAGATCTGGTTTTTTTTTAATTTTGTATAAGACTCTATGGCATAGCCTTAAGATAATTATGGAGTCTTTGGGGGAATTCCCCTACATGTATTAAGCAACTGTACAGTATTGTATTGACCACAGTTTTTCTGCCTTTTTTTTTGTATTCTCGGTTTTTCTATCTTGTTTTGTTTGTTACAATATCCTGATCTGTTGTAATTATTTGTAAATATTGCAATTTTTCTTAATTTTGGTTTTATGATTCAATAAAACATACAAATATAAAAAAAATCTTGTTATAACTATTTTCCATTTACCCAATTTTCTTTGAAATTCTGCTTTCTTTGAAATTTTTGCTTTCTTGTTCCACCAAAATGTTTTTAGAAATGGGCCAAAAAATTAATGTGTGCCTAGTAATAGCTTTGTCAGTTTTGGCTTAAAAATGCAAAGTCACGAATGATACAAAATAATCAAAGTCAATTTCCATGAAAATATCGCATGCTTCCTTTAGCCAAAGTAGGTCAGACTTAGTAAAGTGGGTGTTTATTTGCTATTATTACAGTGACTTTATTCAAATCTGTGCATTTGAAGTAGCGAAGTCACCAGGAAACCTTATCACGGTTATACACACAAAGTTAATAGGGCTTCGATCTACATTATAAGGGAGATATTCTGTTTGTGTAGTCGATGTCATGTACCAACTTGTCGAATAAGGCCCCATTTACACTCACTTTCTAGCGCGCTCTAGCCTGGAGCGCTCTAACTAGTGTAAAAGACAAACCGCTTCAGAAAGCGCTCCTCGTCTGGACCACTTTAAAGTGGTCCAGGAATCACCTCGCGATGTGGTCTTCTGCAGCGCTCTAAAATCGCTCCAGCGTTCCGTGTAAACAGAACAGTGTTCTACAATTGGAAATGTGTGTCGCCGTTCCGGACGAAATATCGATTGCGTGTACGTGTACGCCGGTCAGGGACGGCTTGAATTCCGCGCGAATTACTTGACCCATTGGCGGATCCAGCCCGGGCACCAAGGGCTCGAGCCCTCTATAATTTTTTCTGTAGTGTGACTTTAATTTCAACTATTCGGCTCACCTTAAATATGACGCGGGCTTTTCGTAATCTGTTTTTTTTATTAGTAACAGACCACATTTTATTGCCAAAGTGCCCCGCCCTTTACTTCAAGATGTACTTGTGATGAAGCGCGAATTTAGAGTGGTACCGAGGCTAAAAGTTTCGGAAAGTTCAGGTACTGTTTATTTCAGGATTCACGAGTGTACTACAGGCATTATGCAGACCCAACTCTCCCTCCGCTTTCCTGTCCAGTGACCAGTGCTGTGCTATATTCACAGAGTTAAATCTGGAGAATATGTAACTATATGTGATGTGCCTTCTGAATCTACTCCGAGACGTAAAGAGCTATTAAGGCGGTATGCTGATGTGGCAATAAAATTTGGCGTTTTCCCATAATTATTTTCAATTCTCATGAATTTCATAAGACACACAGTGCTACGTGTGGTCAGTCATGGATAGAAAATAAATATCTGGAGATTTATTACATATCTTTCTTTTTTTTTCTTTGTTAATTAAAAAGCATTGATGTTTCTCACTCTCTCTTAACTTAATTGAAAAGTCTTAAAAGGGGGCATTTTGGTCTGGTAGTTATAGTAACGGACAAGACACCCACATCACACCCTTTACTTTTTGATTCGATCATAAATGTCCATTAAGTCTTTGTGAAATTAGGCCTCAGGTATCAACCAGGAGCGGCAAGATGGTATTTTGATAGAGGGCAAGATGACCCAAAGGTAGTTGCAAGCCTCAGGCCTCTTTCCCCACCCTCTTCTTTCTTCTTCCTCCTCTCTTTTCTTCTTTTTCTCCTTTTTCTTTTCTTTTTATCACCTGGAAGTCATAGGCAGCGATCCGGGGGGGGGGGGGGGGGGCGGGGGGAAAATTGTTCACCTCGAATATTTCTGGGGGGATCTTCCCGCTACTCGATTTTTAAAACTTAATATTTTCATTTTTTTTATTTTGAATCAGGTGACCATATTTACGCCAACCACTTAAATATTTTATAGGCCTAGAGTGTATTTTGATGGCAAAATGAGGCTTCTTTCATTATTTTGGGGGGTTATTTTTAGCTCGCTCGCTTCGCACGCTCGCAAAATAACGATCATCCCCCATCCACTTCTAAAAACATTTTTTTCGGGGATGACCTTCGGTTTTTCTGCCCCACTCGTTTCAAATCGCGGACACTGTGAAAAAATGTAGCGCTGCCATTGCATTCAATATCAATAGATTTTTTTTCAAGGTGAATATTTTGAATGAAATGACGCCGAAATAATTAAATTCAAAGGTATCTAATTTTCCTTACAAACAGCCCATTCCTAGTATGTCATTTATTCACAGACAGTAGCTGAGTTAGAACTTTTCTTCTAAAAGTGCTCTCAAAATGCGACTTTGGCACATGATATCTTGAAAAAGTCTAACGAAGGGGGGGGGGGGGGGGGGCGGAAACATTGAAGGCCTCCGCCGAACATCTGTTTTGAGAAGTGAGAGGGCGATGATTGTTATTATGCGAGCGAGCTGAAAATAACCTCCCAAAATAATGAAAGAAGCCTGATTTTGCCATCGAAATGTATTCTAGGCCCATGAAATATTTAAGTGGTTGGCCTAAAATTGGTCGCCTGATTGAAAATAGAAAAATAATATATTAAGCTTTAAACATCGAGGGGGCATGTCCCCCCGTCCCCCCGGGATAGCCGCCTATGGTGAGAAGGGGATACCCCCCCCCCCTCCAGCGAGGAGTGCTCTGGAAAAGTGAGTGTAAAATTGGCCTATTTAGATTCCTTCTGTTTTATTAGTGTGATTGATAATGATAGCCTAATTGAACTCATCTAAACACTATCAAATTGTGAGGCACAATCGCCCTAACTTATTGATAAACTTGCACCGCTCGACCCCGCTCCCCCACTATATTTTTCAAATTCTTGATCCGCTGGTTTAATTGGTGTTTATTTGCTCAAATGACAGTGCCCAATTTCATATATTTGCATTTGAAGGAGAGAATTCGAATTAAATGAACTTTATCATGTGGTTTTAAGCATAATTACAAAGTAAATAAAGCAATCGCTTGGGGAGGGGGGAAACTCCCCCCCCCCCTGCCCCGTACGGTAAGGCCATGTTCATAACATTTCTAAGGAGTCTATGTGGTGGAAAGCTTTGAAAAATACCCCGAAATAATCATTTTCCATAATCCTTTAGCCAAAATAGGTCAGACCTGGTGTTGTAGGTGTTTATTTGCTATTACAGTGACGGTAGATATTCTCTTTGTGCAGTCTATTGTCATGTACCAACATGTCGAATAAGATTCTTTCTGTTTTATCAGTTTGATTGATATTGATACTTGATATCACCTAAACACTATCAAATTTTGAGGCAAAGTCGCCCTACCTTACTGATAAACTTGCACCGCTCGACCCCGCTCCTCCACTATATTTTTAATATCCTTGATCCGCTGGTTTAATTGGTGTTTATTTGCTCAAATCACAGTTCCTGATTTCATATATTTGCATTTGAAGGAGAGAATTCGAATGAAATGAACTTTATCATGTGGTTTTAAGCAAGTACAAAGTAAATAAAGCAATCGCTTTCTTATTCTAAAGTTCAATAGTATATATGCAATCATTGTACGGACATGACCCCCAACTGATTGCAAAATGAAATATTTCAGTTGGTCTAGTATCATAATTATTCACCTCCTAACAATGGCTGTACACAGGATTTTTTCCTTTGGGGCATTAATATGTTTGGTTTGGTTAAGGTGTGGTTTGGTTAATTGAAGAATATTCAAGATTACTGCTAAAAACTGATACATTTGATTTTCCATAATAGAATACATACATAAAAAGAACAAAACAATTTAGGCTTATTAATGCCTAATATTTACAGTAAAAAAGGGTCTCTATAGATAGTAGTATATACTGTCGGCAATATTGTTTTCAAATGAAATTCATGGAAAATGCTTTGCCATTATTAGAGGGTATTTTCAAAAGCTTTCCACCACAATGTTCAATGTTTGAGGGAACCCTCAAGGGAGAGAGCGGAGCGACCGAGCTGGGGCTATTTTTTTTTTTTTTTCATTTGGGAATTGAAATTAAACTATCTAATGCACATTTAAGAGTTTTTCTGGATTTTTTAAAACAAAAAATTAAGAAAAAAAAAACGTTAAAAAAAAACAAAAACACACACACACACCAACAAATTGGGGAAGGGAAAACTCCCCCCCCCCCTCCCCCTGCCCCGTATTTGCGTACGGCCATGTTCACAACATTTCTAAGGAGGCTATGTGGTGGAAAGCTTTGAAAAATACCCCAAATAATCATTTTCCATAATCCTTTAGCAAAAAATAGGTCAGAACTAGTGTTGTAGGTGTTTATTTGCTATTACAGTGACGGTAGATATTCTCTTTGTGCAGTCTATTGTCATGTACCAACATGTCGAATAAGATTCTTTCTGTTTTATCAGTTTGATTGATATTGATACTTGATATCACCTAAACACTATCAAATTTGGGGCACAGTCGCCCTACCTTACTGATAAACTTGCACCGCTCGACCCCGCTCCCCCACTTTATTTTCAAATCCTTGACCCGCTGGTGTAGTAGTAACCCTAAATTAGCCATATTTTTTTACCAATCTGTGAAAAAAATTTATGAAAAGGAATTTCAACTGATTTGAGTAGGTATGGGTATCAACATTTACCCCCCTCCCCACAAAAAAAGTGTTAGGTTGGCTAGGGGGTGGGGTCTTGGGGTCAAAGGTCATTGAGCTTCGTGAAATGTGAAAAAAACTGTATCTCAAGTAAAAAAACAAAAACAAAATATGGTACGTGGATGATCTTGGTGTCAAAATGTGCATATCTGTTAGAAAAGAGTACGCAAAATAAAATCTTACCCCAAGAACCAAGTTGTGATCTCCAAAATGAGTTCAAATGTCATTGACCTTTGCTGAAAAGGTAGAATATTGTATTTCAGGTAAAAATTATTGTACGTAGATGTTCTTGGTGTCAAAATACACAGAATTGTTAGACAAGGGCAAATAAACTATGTTTACCCAAAAGACCAATCTTTGACAACCCCCCCCCCCATGAGGTAAAAGTTCATTGACCTTTGCTAACGGTTATGGACATTTTGACATCAAGATCATCCACGTACCTTACTTTTTACCTGAGTTACAGTTTTTCACTTTTTCACAAAGCTCGATGACCTTTGACCCCTAGAAAAACAATGTCCCCACCCCCTATCCCACCTACTTTTTTTTTTTGGGGGGGGGGGGGTAAATGTTGATAACCATACCTACTCCAATCAGTTGAAATTCCTTTTCATAAAATTTTTTACAGATAAACCCTAATTAAGGGATACTAAAGTAGGTGTTTATTTGCTCAAATTACAGTGCCTGATTTCATATAGACTAATTCCACAACGCGAGAGGGCAGCAGACCTGTCGCCATACTGTTGTGTGTAAGCCAACTTTTACAGTATATAAGTAAATAGCGCGTTATGTACTTTAGTTCGATTTTTCTCTATTTTGGACCACATATGCAGATGTCTTTTAATGTTTGCAATGAGGAATAATCAGGGAAGTTCAGGTCGCAGCGCGTTATGTACTTTAGTTCGATTTTTCTCTATTTTGGACCACATATGCAGATGTCTTTTAATGTTTGCAATGAGGAATAATCAGGGAAGTTCAGGTCGCAGCGCGTTATGTACTTTAGTTCGATTTTTCTCTATTTTGGACCACACATGCAGATGTCTTTTAATGTTTGCAATGAGGAATAATCAGGGAAGTTCAGGTCGCAGCTGTGCAGTGCTCAGATGTCACAACAATTGGAGAAAGCTTACAAATTGGAAGCTAATTGAGTGCGAAATTCACTCGCCTTTGACTCATGAAGCCTGTTTGTGTGAGAAGCAGCAGTCCCTACACGGGTGTCCTGGCCTTTTACTGACAAAACTAAGGAGAAAAAGTAACGAAAGTACAAAAATACATCATTTCTTCATCTGTCATATATGTCATTGTCTTACGCCATCTACTCATGTATCCATGCTTTATTTTATTGATCTACTAAAGTTAATGAAATAATATCAGGGCATTTCTTATATCTTTCATTGATTTTGTACACAGTCAGTCGCGGTCAGTGCACTATCACACATTGAAGCTATCGCCTCGCCGATGGAGGGCCAAATACATAAACTGGAGATGGAATTGATCTATATTTGCATTTGAAGGAGAGAATTCGAATTAAACAAACTTTATCATGTGGTTATAAGCATAAGCACAAAGTAAATGAAGCAATCGCTTTCTTGTTATAAAGTTCAATAATCTAATGCAATCATTATGCGCGGGAAATGACCCCAAACTGATTACAAAAGAAAATAGTTCAGTTGGTCTAGTATCATAATTATACACCTCGTAATTAAGCATGGCTGTACACAGGAATTTTTTTCCATGGGGGGGGGGGCATGAATATGTTCAATGTTTAAGGGAATCCGCAAGGGAGGGGGCGAAGCGAACGATCGAGCCGGGGGCAACTCCCCCCCTCCCCCCTTGCCCCGCATGTGCGTACGGTCATGCTTACAACATGTAACAAGTACTAAGGAGTCCATGTGGTGGAAAGCTTTGAAAAAAAATAATGGAAAATCATTTTCCATATCCCAAGAGCATGATGAGTACCAACAGAGCCATCCAAATACACACATGAACTGACTAACTCATGTTAAGCTAGACACACTCTAATGCTGCTAATACACATTTATTGTGGAATAAAAGCTTGCCTAACAAAGCGACGTGGGACATATGTGTTCAACATACAACGATCAATACTACAAGTTGCGCGTTGGGTTAACTATAAAAGGTCAGCACAGAATTTGCAAAATACCAATTACAAGTTAATTAGCGGCAAAATTGATTGTCCCTCCGGTGAAATCAAATTTATTCCGTAGAACAAGTTCACAATTTTTTCAAATTTAAAGAATCAATACTCCTACTAAACAGTTATAGTATATCATATACAACCACAAATTGTCATTTGTTTCATATTCACTGCACTGAGAATCCTCTAGCGCTAATCAATTGTCAAGTAATGTAGAATTCATCGTGCTCGTGCCTAGTAGTTGATTTGTTGATAGCAGGCAAGTTTTAATCAAGTTTTAAATTTGAACAGGGTAGTCCCGTGTTTCAGTACAAAATTAAAGGGGAGCTCATGAAAACACACTCGTTTAACTAGAAATCCATGTAAACTATCTGCACATAAAGACGAACATAAGGTCCAAGGGGTGGAATGGAGGGGGAGCATCTGAATATCGAAATGAATAAGCCATCGCATCTTGCTTCAAGATTATCGCGTATGCGGATAGGAATTGGGCTACGACAGGTTTTGTTCATCAACCCATATTCAACTTTTACCCTTTCTCCACTGCTACATAGTTTGAAAAAAGGTGGGTTTTTTAAAAAAATAAACCAATGTGAATGAATATTGCAAAATTTAACCACCAAAAATGCCAATTTGTATATGAAAAAAATGCTTATATACATTTCACTACGTTGCCAATTAACAGACTTTAATGATTTTACACTGGGATAAATTCCCCTTATTCACGAACGGCACGAACGGCGCGAACGGAACAGCGTACTGCATTGGGAAACTGAAAAAAAAATCATGTTTGCCATGAAGTAATATTTGTCTTTTTATCTCCTGAAGTTAATTCTTGCTAGAACTTGACACAAGTTAAGATATTCATGATATATTACACATTTTTTCAGTTATATTATCTCCCTCTTCTCTTCACAGTACAAAAATCTTGTTTAAAATATTTGAGGAGGTGAATATGCAAATGCTCTCTGGGGGTTTGTTTTGTTGTTGTTGATGTTGTTGTTGTTTGCCCAGTCAACCTTACATCGGATTCAAACATTGCTTATTGTTCTGCTCTACTCTGAAAAAATCATGTTTGCCATGAAGTAATATTTGCCATTTTTATCTCCTGAAATTAGTTCTTGCTGGAACTTTGACACGATTTAAGATATTCAGGATATATTCCACATTTTTCAGTTGATATTGCCTACCACTTCTCTTCACAGCACAAAAATCTTGTTTTGAATATTTGAGAAGGTGAATGTATAAATGTTTTGATTATTTGCAATAAAATCTACGCATAGAAATATTAGTGGAAGTAGCTTGAAATTATTATTCATCTTAAAGTCCAGATTTTTTCTCCTATTGCCGCAAGTGATTATCACTGCAACTTTTTGACACCGTGGAATCAAATTACACGAAAAAAACGTGACACGCTCTGAGGTTGTTAGACCCTCGACAGATAGTGGAGTTCGATCATTTGGTGACTGGTTGACACATTTCACATGGGAAGAAGTCTTTCAATCAACAGATTATCTAACAAATGCGAAATCTTACAGGACATTGTTCATACTCGTCTTGATCTTCACCTTCCCTGTAAAACGGTATGTCGGGACAAATAAAAAATCTTATTCGTCTGAGGCAATGCGCCTTTGCTAAAAGTAATACATCATTGTGGCGTAACTATAGGAATAAGATAATAAAATAAATATGTAACGCAAACAAATCTTATTATCATACGAGAGTTAGTAATCTCAAGTCCAGCGATCCTGCCACCTGGTATATGCGGATCAAGATCATGACAGGTAGCCAGCAGAGACATATTCCCATAGTGATACCAGATTCTGAATCCGAGGATTCTCTTTCGACGAGAGTAATAGCTAAACGTATTAATGAGCATTTTTGTTATATTGCAGCAGAATGAACTAAGTTGGATAGATCATCCTTACCTGCTTTTCCTCCAGCTCGATGTATATGCCCATTTGTATATATCCTTGGCAAGTATTCAAATGTCTACGTGCCTTGAATCAACGGAAATCAGGAATCTGTGCTGACTTACCACCGCGTATTATCCGTGAGTTCGCAAATGAATTTGCAGAGCCACTCACCGACATCTTAAATGCAGATTTTCAGCGATCGGAATTCCCTCTGCAGTGGAAGCATGCAGAAGTAGTCCCGATTCCTAAATGCCAGCCCGCAACTCTCAAGAAACTTCGACCCATTGCACTTACCAGCTATCTTTCGAAGATTGCTGCAACTTTCATTGTGAGGTGGCTGCTACAAGACATATCAAAACAAATTGACCCAAAGCAGTATGGGAGTCGTCAAGGACTTTCTCCAAATCATTATCTTATTAGTTAATTCATCAGGTGCTTGATTATGCAGAAAGGCCCAAGTCAGTTTCTACAATCGTGCTTACCGATTACTCTAAAGGATTCGACCGTATTGACCATAACACCTTGCTTGTAAATTGATTACCATGAATGTTCGTTCATGTGTCATTGATTTGATCTTGAGCGTTTTAGAGAATCGACGACAATGTGTGAAGTACCATGGGTCCTTATCAGATTGTAAAGGTATTCATGCAGGTGCCCCATGGAACAAAACTCGGGCCGGTCCTCTTTCTCGTAATGAGTAACGATGCGTGTTTTGATTCCAAATTAACTTATTATAAACATGTAGATGACCTATCTCTTGTCGAAAGTCGCTTGTTCGCTCACCCGGCTTTACATGCAGGTAGAAATTGATAAGTTAAGCATCTGGTCACACCAAAATAACAAGCTTCATAATCCTGCCAAATGTTCTGTAATGTATGAAAGATCAACTACAGCATTTACCTTTGCGGATAGGCAGTGATCAGTTGAAAATTGTTCCAGAAGCTAAGATTCTTGGTCTTATAATACAGAATAATTTAAAATGGGACTCATACATTATTGATTTAATCAAAAGATTCCATAAGATATTATATATGTTACGTATGCTGAAGAAGTTTAACCTTACGAAAAGCAACCTAATAACAGTTTTCTGCGGTTACATTCGGCCGGTTCTTGAGTATGGCGTGCCAGTTTTTACTGGATCACTCACAAATGATCAAATTTTCAAACTGGAGCAAATACAAAATAGAGCGTGTAAGATTATATTAGGTTCTAACTATAAGTCATACACATCAGCACTTGCCACTTGTCATCTGCATTCTTTTGAAGAAAGAAGAAAAAAAGTTATGTTTTGACTTTGCGCATTAAAAAATGTTCACATCAATAATTGGATCAAGAAAAGGAAAGAAAGTAAATATAAACTCAGGAAAGAACTGAAATATGAACAGTTAATGTGTAAAACAAAAGGATTCCAAAACAGTGCAATACCTTATGATAAATCTTTTGAATTCACAATAATCTCTTTTTAGGAATGATTCTCAATATGCCTGTCTGTGCAATATATTTTACCTGTCTTTAAATTAATTATTGTACTGTATATTTACGTATTATAATTAAGTATGAATTCTAAAATTAATATTCTATTCATTGTTAAGATTAATGTTTTTAAAATCTATATATAATGATTTTTTGTTTTTAGAATTCACTTTGATATTTAATAATTTTACTAAATGTTCATCAGTGTCAAATTTTAGATATATATTATGCATAGTGGTATTATACATGTCCTTTTCATTTACTCCGTTTTGCTTTTTCGACTGATATAGTGTAATGTAACATGTTTGT
This sequence comes from Echinometra lucunter, assembly GCA_029962745.1. NCBI lineage: Eukaryota > Metazoa > Echinodermata > Echinoidea > Camarodonta > Echinometridae > Echinometra > Echinometra lucunter. Next base: position 26,518,646 of record CM057162.1, on the reverse strand, counting down.
GAAATGTTGTTTACGCATGCTAAATTTCAGCCTTGAACCGGCTGCCATGTATGCATGTTTAATAAATACCATTATTGAATTTGAATGAACAGAATTAACAAAAATAGCATTCAATAAAGAAAAGACATACAAAAACAAAGAAAGAGGCTGTTCCTCAGGCAGGATTGCAAGAATATTATTGTACAGAGCAGCAAATACGTAAAGAAAAGACAAATGCAAACAGGAATATCAATTCGCCCAGCTTATTATTTTTACTTGGGGGTGGGGGGGGGGGGCAACAATAGGGTGTAGCTTCTCCCAATTTTCGTTTAGGTAACCGCAAATGCATAATTATGGTCCAAAATTACAAACGTTACAATATTAAAAACACAATGTACGAAACCTTTTTTAAAATCAAACTTGACCTTTTTGGTGATCCCTCTCCGGTTTGAAAACAAACAAGCAAATAAAAACAGAATTCATTTACCACCCCAGACTGATTTTTGTGATAACAGTAAACATGTACACGTGTATAGGCAAATGCATAATAATTATTGACCAAGGCCAAGGTACTCCAACGCATTTAAAGTCTTGGGTTTTATACGTCATATGCATTATGCAGCATTCGCTAAGACCTGAAAGCAAGCTTTAAAAAACCCACTTAAAATAAATAAAATCCTCGAAATTTATACTGATCGAGGGTGAAGTCCTATACTGCCAAAATCAGGTTTATTGGACATAATCTTCATTAGTGCTAAAGGAAAACATCAGTTGTTTTGATATTGTGGCGGCCAGTGATACTGTAAATAGCACGCATAGATATTAGTTCTGCATTGCCTATTCAAAAAAAAAAAAAAAAAAAAAAAAGCTCTGTCAACAGAACACGCGACCTTTCAATTGTGCAGTTCCATACTGGACCAACATGACAAAACAAAACAGCACAGCTCCATTAAACAATAGGACAAGTATACAATCCTATTCAGTTCATTCATTTGAAGTATCATAAAAGTAAGGTGTCATTTGGCCAGCGGGTTCGCTAAAAGCATGCAATGAGATCAGTAAAACTGGTTTAACTTAAAATGATAAAATATCACATGAATCGGAACTTACTTCTTGCATATTTTTATGGGATTAGAAATCGCTACTGGCATTTGTATCATTTGTTAAATTTTGTTCTTGCTTTTATTTCAGTCGAAATTTAATTGTTTTAAGTGGTATGATCTGCTGATAGTGGGATTTCACAGACGCGTATCAGTCAGATGTAATGATTTATGTCTTGGACCGACCTTTAACGTTCCAAATGCCTGTGCATTATGTTACTAATCAAGCCCACTTTATAGGCCACAACAAACATGAGATTATTCTGCTTAGAATCTGTATTCGCACTCGAGAATTTGAGAAAAGGCCATACTGCTTATGATCATTCACCACAAGATACGCTTATATTGTGTAGATGTGATAGGCCGTCAGCCGTTTTATATGTGAAAAAAAATTATATGTTTTAAAAAAAAAACCGCAAAAGATTTCTTTATGAAAGTGAAGCTTATTACTGTATCCAAAAATATAGCACCAGGATTAAATAAGAGACTTATCAGGACAGATGTACGAAAGGGAATTTATTCACAAGATTTGAAAGTACTGTATGGTGAGGATGGATAACGTCTTTGAAATTCTGAGCTACGGTCATATCCAAAGCGTCAATGAAAGCTAGTTCTGGAGAGTCTTTCAAGACCGCCCTCAACGCCTGGTTTAACGTTCTGATATACCACTTGCTGTTCTGCAGTTGATAAAGGATCTTATTATAATTTCTGGTGTTTGCGTTCTTGAAGACCACCAGTGTCTGCGGACTTCTCTCGTGCAGTCTTTGGACAGTCATTTTAATATCTCGTATTCTTTCCTCGTACATCTTTAAAGGATATGTCGTGTAGTGCGTTCCAACAGAAATCAAAATAACAGATCGTGCGTCCACTTTAAGATCGTCTAATTCATTAACAATATAGTCAATCTCCCTGCGTACCCATCCCGATGAACGGGCGGGAAAACCATGAAACATGAAATTTACAAATATGTTCAACATCGCATCCGTAACTTTCAGTTTTATCTCGTGGTTTGTTCCCTATAATCTCAGGTCTATACTGCTCTGCGAAATTCATGTAGATTTGTCTTGATGTTGAGTCACAAAAGATATACACTGTTCTGTTCTGCAGACACTTTTAGACATCCGTTTTGGCGAAACGACGGAATTTGCATTGGTCAGAAAACCAGACGTTCTTGACGTAGAAGCCTGAAGTAGTAGGGTTGTGTAAGTGTTGTCCTTGTTTGCAGGGTGGTAGAGAATCCTGATAGGCAAACACACTCTCCTTCCATCCTGGAATGTTTTAGAAAAACATACCTGAAAGTGAAGGCTATAGTTCTGGCATGAACTGGCATCAATCAAAACTGCGGTAGTATGTTTTTTTTTTGGGGGGGGGGGCGACGAGAGGAATGGCAAGTGAGGAGAAGAAACATAAAAAGATCTACATATATTCCAGGCCTGTGTATGTGTGTGTTATTAGAAAGAAAAATGTGAAGTTAAAGTAATCATTCAACTCTCTAAATTAGCAAGACAGGGAAAACTGTGTCTTAATCACTGTATCCGCGTTCACCAGTTCAAATCGCCATTTTCGAATGAATTTTTGCAATTATCTTTCATTTAGGTTCATGTTCAATCGTTGTTGTTTATTTTTATGAATTATATCAAAGTGGAAAATGATTATGATTGTTGCCGATTTGAGAAGTAAAAGCTCTGTACTGCTTCAAAGGGAATCTACCAATCGTATTAGGCCCAATTTGATTTTGAAACATTTGTTCCTGGGTGACTTTTAAACTGAATTATCAAAGCATGATATATTACTGTATACTTACTGCCGCAGTCACCGACTACGTGGAGAGAAGGTGGTGAATTACGAATAGGTACCTTATGTCTGAAATGAATTGAACGAATGACATTTTGTTACCGTGTATCACGAGTAGCGTGTTCAAATTTGGACGGTTACTTTACGATGTTGCTTTGTGATTAGCAGATTATATTACACAACAATTTTCTTTTCCAGAACTCAGATTCATGGTAAAAGAGAAGCTTATCCATAATGCAAAATAAGTCTAAAAAAGGGGGGAAGAACGAACTTGTCATGCCAAAATAATTTATTTCCGTAAATCTAAGCTGGATCAAAATTTGTATTCATTTTCTTCCGTATTAAGTGTCACGAATTCAATTAATATTGAGATGTGAAAAGATATGATAGGTCATATATATGGATATCAAATTATTGGAGAGGACCGAACCAGGGGCGTTGCTAGGGGGGGTGGAAGGTGTGACACCCCCATCAAAATACTTGCCGGCAAAATCGCGATCGCTGTCGGCAAAAGAGAGAGAGAGAGAGAGAGAAAAGGAGAGGGAAGAGGAAGGGGGGGAGAAAAGAGGAGTAAGATGCCCCAAAAGAGTCATAATAAGTTTATTTGCTTGTGTATTTTGACGACGAAATAACACTGGTACCACGAAAGAAAGTGTGTATTATTCCTTGCTCGCTGCGCTCGCTCGTATAATATTTAGATGCATGATCTTTTCGGAAAGCAAACACATTCGGCAAGTGAGATGAACAAATATATAATTTAGATATCTTTAGGCCCATCATGTATTTTGATGGAGAATTATCACTTCTACCATAAAAAAGTATATTTTTCCTCGCTCACTGCGCTCGCTCGCATAATATTTAGATACAGGATGGTCTTTGAAAGCAAACAAATCAGGTAAGAAAGGTGATCAAAGATATCAAAATAGATATCTTAAAGGCCAATCGTGTATTTTGATGAAGAACTTTCACTTCTACCATGAAAAGGAGTATGTGTTTTTCCTCGCTTGCTACGCTCGCTCGTATAATACAAGATGAATTTGGGAAAGCAAACGAATTCGGCAAGCAAGGTGACCAAAATGAACATGACAAAACAGATATCTTATAGTTCCATTGTGTATTTTGATGAAGAATTATCACTTCTACCATGGGAAAGAGTAAATATATTTTATCCTCGCTCGCTGCGCTCGCTTGAATAATATTTGGATATAGGAGAGTCTTTGAAAGCGGATTGATTAGGCAAGAGAGGTGACCAAATATATAATTTAGATATCTTATAGGCCCATCGTGTATTTTGATTAAAAATTATCACTTCTACCATAAAAAGAGTATAAAGATTTTTTCCTCGCTCGCTGCGCTCACTCGTATTAGATTTACATACAAGATGGTTTAGGAAAGCAAACGACTCAATTCGGCAAGCGAGGTGACCAAAATGTACATGAAGTAGTTAGATATCTCATAGTTAATTCAATCGTGTATTTGGATGAAGAATTATCACTTCTATCATGAAAAGACTTTTATTTTTCTCGCTCACTGCGCTCGCTCGTGTAATATTAAGATTGAGGATGGTCTTTGAAAGCGAATAAATTAGGCAATGTATAGTTTAGATATCTCTAAGCCCATCATGTAGTTTGATGAAGAACTATCACTTCTACGAAAGAGAGTGTATATTTGTCCTCGCTCGCTGCGCTCGTTCGTATTATATTTAGATACAGGATGTTTAGGAAAACAAACACATTCGTCAAGTGAGGTGAACAGATATATGATTTAGAAGGAAATATGATAGAGACACATTGAACATGCCTAATGGGCCTTATACGATGAATTTATCGACGTTGGTCGTCGGTAGTCGGTGGCATTATTTGTCGGCAATCTGGCCTATACACCTCCCCCCCCCCCCATTGAAAAATGTCTAGCGACGCCCCTGTACCGAACAAACAACCATTTACTGAGCGACATACCACAAATAAATCCACTCCTTCCGGTATAGACACCCATGGCTATTCAAAGGATGGCACCAATACAATCATTCAAACATTATGGGTATTGTTCTCAAAGTTGTTTTTTTTTAAGTATTCCTAGCTAGTCTCTTTACAAATAACATAATAAAAGGAAGACTTACATCTTGAAAATTCCTAGCTCTTCCTTTGTAACAGATTCCACTGTGTATCTTTCGACTGGCTTGTGATCTACCGAGTAAAGCCTCCAGTCATTGCAGGATAGATTTTTATTAGAGGACGCTACACAGAACCAGGGGAAGCCTGTTCTCCCATCCATGAAGTTACAAAGAAATTGCTGTGATGATACACGAAACAAAACTAATCATGCATTGCTGTGCTGATTCACCAAAGTTGATAAAGCAAGTTTTTGCGAGATTCACTTTCCCTCGGGGGGGGGGGGGGGGTGGGTGTATTTTATTCATGTTCCTTCATTTGTGAAATGATAATCAATGACTAAGGTTTAAGCCCAGTTAATTCTTTACGAACCTCTCGAAGTGAGGTTGAACACGGTGGTTAACACGTCTTCTTATTCGTTGTTTGAGTGGGGTTCTTTTTTCGGGGGGGGGGGGGGGTCTTATGTTTCTTTCAGTCTTTTGTGTTTTTTGTTTTGTTTTCTTTCGTTTTGTTTTAGTTAGTTTTTTGTTCGTTTTTGTGTTTGTTTGTTTGTTTTCGGTTTCTTTCAGCAGGACCGCCTACTTATTTCCTTATTACCATGGCACTTTTCATAAAATGCTGGAACCAAATCAACAGTACACTCTGATTGGAGAGGGCCCAGGGGTGGTCATGCATTATTTCGTTTCTTTTTACCCTCTCTACGTTTCAGGTAAAATACATGCAAATACTATATTAAGCATTGAACATTTAAATGGAGGGTGTTTTTGGTTGTTGAAGGAGCGGATGGAGGTAGGAGTGCATACGAATCACATAGTCGGAACAATTTACACAACTCACATTACGGATAACCTTTGGTAGGCACATCACATCTTCTAAGATCTCATCCTCCGAGTCAAGTTTCTGAAGGTAACGCCCCATGAAGATCATCCTTCCGGGGTTCAGGTCTCGGATCCTTTGAAGAACTCTGATAGCTTCGCTGGGATGAACTAGCGTCACAATCACCTCAACCTTCCCTGGCCATCGGAGGGTGACGTCAGCAATGTAGGTACCATTTCCCAGGTCATTCGTGACGTCAATACTCCAAGATGACTTCGTTTCTGCAGTGTATAGTTTAATCCGGAAGTAGTCACCTCCATAAGTCTTTGGGATGTTATTGATATCTCGTGCAGTGATGCGGATCTGGATGATGTCGTTGACCTGATAGGATGCCTTTACGTTGATCATATCTGCCGTAGTGAAGACATCACTTGTGTAGGCAGTGCTGTTTTCTTCCTTCTGAGTTTCCTGTGGCAAAGATGGCTGCACTTTGATTTCTTTCATTTCGCCTGAATAATACATTTTCTAGAAACGGAAAAGAGTAGAACTTTTTTTCTACAAGCGTTTTCTTCGTTATAAGCGCAGGAAAGAGTAAACTTGAAACCTGTCTAGAGTGTTGCGCTGTAAAGTGAAAAAGATTGACTTCATTCATCGATTTAAGTTTTACCTTCCCTATGCAAATCTTTTTCAGAATAAGTGTGGTGCGACGTACTGATAACGTGCATGTGAGAGAGACAAACCTCGACCGGTTTACCTAATATATGAAGGGGTCAGTCGTATATGAGAGAGGGTGGTTACCGGTCCCTTTCACCTTTTTATAATAACAACTAACATTAGAAATGTTTAGTATATGAAAATATAAGTGTGCCCCATTACATTCTCTACCGAAATGTGTGTGTGTGTTTTTTTTTTTTTTTTTAGTGTAAAGTACATGTATTAATTCTGGGGTAAAAATCGCAAACCCTCTCCCCGGAAAAATTAATCTACACCAACACTTGGCAGAACCTATCCTGTATGTGGGAGAATCATGATGTTTGAAGTTCCTTTGTCGTAATGACTTTGGAAATAGCTGAAGGATCACCAGCAAAACTGAGGTCCATATCATGAGGCGAAGCAGAGGTGACTTCAAGCGATTACAGGCCATCTGACAAGAAATACCAATTTTACCATTAAAATGGTTACTGGGAGAAGCAGCAGTAGTAGAAGTAATATCAGTAGTATGTAGTAGCAGTAGTAGCAGTAGTACTACTAGTAGTAGTAGTAGTAGTAGTAGTAGTAGTAGTAGTAGTAGTAGCAGCAGTAGTAGCAGTAGTAGTAGCAGTAGTAGCAGTATAGCAGCAGCAACAGTAGTAGTAGTAGTAGTAGCAGCAGCAGTGGTAGTAGTAGTAGTAGTAGCAGCAGCAGCAGCAGCAGTAATAGTAGCAGAAGCAGCAGCATCAATAGCAGTAGTAGTAGTAGTAGTAGCAGTAGTAGCAGCAGCAGTAGTTGTAGTAACAGTAGTAGCAGTAGTGGTAGCAGTAGTAGTAGCAGTAGTAGCAGTAGTAGCAGTAGAAGCAGTAGTAGAAGCAGTATAGTAGCAGTAGTAGTAGTGGTAGGTAGTAGTAGTAGCAGCAGTAGCATTAGTTGTAGCAGCAGCAGCCGATCTTCAATTACTACAAACCTCAAATAAATTCTTCGCTCTGCGAAACAAGAAGCATTTTAAAAAGATTAACAGAAAAGCAGCTGCTAACACTCTTACATTTTTTCACTGATTTAGGGTGTCCTAGCGTCGTGCCCTTGAATCCTCGTTTAGGGTGCTTTTTTAGGTCGATTCTCGCGGATGCTATCCACTCTTCAATGGAAGAGGGTGCAACGTTGGTGAAATAACGCCCCCCCCCCCCCCCCCCGGGGGGGGGGGGGTATTTCACAAACGTTGCACCCTACCTTTTGGGAATCTAGGGCCTATTGATCACGATTTAAGGTCGTGTAACGAGATGACGTGTCGCGACATCATGTGAATGTGATCACCAGATTTCGAAGTATGCCGTTTTACACTTGTGCAGGTACTGTGATACATGTCGACGTTGTTTGAGTTTTACGTCACTGACCCGATAGAAATAATTTCACCTTTCAACTTTTTAATATTCAGTATGAGGAGAAATAAACTTCTTAACATCTAAGTTTGCTAGTATCTTTCCAATGACCACCTAAAAGTAAAGAAATCTGGCGAATATTTTTTAAGAGCCTACCAAATGTACATAAGTTTTAATTACATGTCTACCAAGTGCATTGTTTAATTGTATTCAATGGAAGTAAACCTAAAAGCCACAGCACATTATACTATCCGATAGCGACCAGAAATTAGAAAGAAGTAGCATTTGACATTGAAGAAGAAGATTTCAAGAAAAAAATGACGTAAATGGAGTTATGAAAGATGATCGTCATTATCATGCATCCTTTTAGTCGTAGATATCGTAGACAATGCCTTGATGCCACTTCTAGAGGGATGGCAATCGCCTGTAATCGGGTAAATTTGGTTTTATATTCTTACAAGTAGTCAGAGCTTTGTTTATGAAGATTTTACATGCTTGAAGTTCATATCAAGCATTGTAACGATCGCAGACATATCGTGAAGTATGCCGTAGGTTTAATTCGTTCGATTCTCAGAGGGTTATTGTTATTACTATCATGAAACTACACAGTTTTCATCTTAAAGTAAAGAAATATGCATAAAGGTCTTTCTTCTTTAAAACGTAATGTGATACTGTAACCATGGTAACAGGAATCCAGTCATGAAATTAAACAGAGAAAATGCTTTCAACATGTCATAATTCATATTTTGTTCATTCCTTTACAAAATCATTGTAATTTCACTGAGATGATTGAAGAGGATGTCATTTTAGCTCTTAGCAATACAAGGGAGTGGACTAACTACCCACTTAACATGCTTTAGCTTAGTCATGTTAGTACGGGCTCAAACATGTCAAACGCTTTTTATTTAACTGCAAAACATGTGGACTGTTGATTCGTCAGAAGTATAGCTACACACTTGAATAGCACCTTTAAGAAGTTTTATTTACCATTATGAAAAGGCAGCACGACCAAGTCTTTAATCATTTTTAGTGGTTGCATGTACTTGGGCCAGGTAAATACAAAATTGTGAGCTGAGCGTGCCGTCGCTTGGTCAGAATAGTTTAAGAATATACGCCTATACTTTCAGAATACCCATGCACTTGGCAAACATGATATTATTAGAAGATTAGGGATACTGAGATACAAACACTGCTTCAAATCTCTAAGCCCAGTTTTGAACTTTGAAATAATATACTCAAGGTTTTCGATGAAAACGCCTCAGTGAATTTGTAGCTTTTGTGTTATATATATATACTTGATTGAATTGCTCAAATGGTATTGATGCTTTATTAGTTGCCTGAAGATCGCATCTCATGGTGCGTGAAACTCTGAGTAGCGATTTTATAAAGTACAGATGAACCACACGTCAACTGTGTAACTTGAACTTATAATTTATATATATATATATATATATATATATATATATATATATATATATATAATGATATGACTTTGTAACCATGAAGGGTATTTACTCTTGTATAACGCAGAACCCTGTGGAAGTGAATTTTTCTCTTTTTAATATTATTCTGTGTACTTCGTGCATTTTTTTAACTGAAAAAAAGTTGATGTTGAGTAAATGAGAGAATGGTCGTAGTGAAGAACCACACTTCTGCTTTTCTAAAGTTCTGACCTTTGTAAGTTATATCTACAAGGAACCCAAGGAGACTCTCCCACCATGCAAGGAAAATAACAGTTACATTACACAAGGAATCATCTCTCCCCACCCCTTCCCTCCTTTCTCTTGTGATTATATAGGAAGATTCATAAAGAGCGTATCATTACTTGCGGTTTATTCAATTACACCCCTAAAATACTATGCCTAGAAAGAAAAACAGTTTTTTCTCATAATTGCAGGAGAATGAAATCAAAGTGAATTTAGTAAGGTATCATTATCATGGAAAAAAAGCAAACTGGTTTTCAAATGAAATGGGTGAATAGTCTTGATAGTAGTAGTAGTATATATTAGTGGTAACAGTAGCAGCAGCAGCATCAGTAAATAGTAGTAGAAGAAGTAGTAGTACCGTAGTAATATTTGAGGCAGTTGTAGTAATAGTAGTAGTAGTAGTCGTCGTCGCCGTAATAGTTGTTGCTGTTGTTGTAGTAGCGGTCGTAGTAGTATAAGTGGTTGTAGAATTGTCATCGCTATCATCACAATCATTATCATTGATCATATAATTTTTTCTCTTTCAGTACCAACTGTTGATCAATGACATGATAACAATCGGTACAAGTCGCATAGTATTTATAGTAGTAGCAGAAAAAACGACAGTAGTTGCGTTAGTAGTATCGTCATCGCTATCATCATTCTGTTTGTAATATCATTATATATAGGCCTAACTCGTATACAGGTTTCTCATTGCAAAATAATCATAATTACTTTTATAAAAATTATTGATATATATCATAATCATTCCTGGTAATCATTCCTGGTATCAATATATCTTAGCATTATTTCTAATGTGATAGAATATACAGACTATCAAGAACTTTATGATGCTATCCTTTATGAATTCACATGTACGTATTACGAGGATCTACTTTCATATTTAACGAATTGTCATCACGTGACCTTTACGCAGTTCATTAGGTCCGTGCCTGTACCTTCAGTAGTCATTCTTCGGCTATAAAGATCATATAATAGAAATTGAAAAAAAGACTATTCCATTGTTTTTGACATTGAGAAAATGGTCTTAAATGTGTCATTATTAAACTTCGCATTTTCTCATTCTTAAATAGTTCATTTATAGTTTACGGCATTGATAGGCAAAACAAAATACTATGTACTGCACTCTTTAAAAAACTCAACAGTGTGGAATGTTGGCAGAGACTTTGTGCAGCGAATAAGCACTGCAATTTCTTTAGATACATCATAACATGTCGTTTCGTTATACATTACCAGTTGTAGGTGTATTCGTGCTGTAATTGGTTTAATTACTGAAGATCTTTCATCGACAAATGCATGATTGGATGACGCGAGAGGGCGCTAATTCCCTCTTACCGTTTTTCTTCCGTGGTGCTGATGTGTAGGGCAGAGGATAGTTCTTGCCTCTCGCAGTTACCTTTCAATTTGACGTAATAGAAACGTCATAGAAATGAATATGTATAAGCTTTCGAAGGCGCTGAACACATGAATTCCATGTATCAGTTTCTTAAAGAACCTTTACTGGTGTCGATCGCTCTCGCAGCTCAATGAGATACGCACTCCCTCTACAATCCAAAAGTTCTGGGTTCCATTCTTGCTTTCGTCTCAATGCAATTTTGCTGTAATAATTGATAACAATGGCGTGTATTCGTCAGAAAGGGTTAAAGTATCACAGCTCATACTGATACATATTCATTTCTATGACATCAAATTGAAAGGTAACTGAGAGCGACAGGAACTATACTCTATTTGTAGAACCGTCAAAATATCATTGCTTCGTTTGGATGATTCTAGATGGCGTGGTGCATTGGGTCGAATTAGAGTACCTACATAAAGAGAGTAGCGACATAGACGTCCTACTTCTTGTGAAACAAAATGGCGTTCAAATTCTTTCTATTTTGAACACCCGTTTGCTTATCGGAATTGAATAGAAATGTTGCGTAACAGGGAAACAAAATGGCGTTCAAATCTTGGGTTGTCGCTACTCTCTTTATGTAGGTACTCTAGGTCGAATTAGAGTACCTACATAAAGAGAGTAGCGACAACCCAAGATTTGAACGCCATTTTGTTTCCCTGTTACGCAACATTTCTAATCAATTCCGATAAGCAAACGGGTGTTCAAAATAGAAAGAATTTGAACGCCATTTTGTTTCCCAAGAAGTAGGACGTCTATGTCGCTACTCTCTTTATGTAGGTACTCTAGGTCGAATCAGAGCCCTTTATTGCAGAGTTTGGCCAACTCGATCTCATTGGGTTACAATGTCCATGGCGCAATTTCTTTTGTATTGTGCTTGCCTAACAAAGCAATATGCGTCGTGTTGTGCCCTACTGGAACCGAGATGGCCAAACTCTGTAATAAATATGGGTGAAATTAGAGTATCTACATAAAGAGAGTAGCGACAACCCATGATTTGAGCGCTATTTTCCCCTGTACGCCACTTTTCGATTAAATTCCGATAAGCACCTGGGTGTTCGAAACAGAAAAAAAATTTGTTTCCCCAAAATGTCCCTAATCTCTTTATTTAGGTCGGTGTAGGTACTCTAGGTCTAATGTATACTGGTATAGGAACCCCCGGGTAAATGACCAATATAGTCTGTGAGGTTCGCCAAAGTCTCTGTTCTACTTATTTTGCTCGTCATGATTGAACACTTTGAGAAAAATTATCTGTTGCCTATCATGCCTATGGCGGACTCAAGGACAGGGAAAGAGGGAGCTGGCAACCAAACACACGGGGAACAATATGTATATGCGCGCGCACCCCCATATTCTTATAAGAGATTTCATTCAAAATAAATCACTTCATAACAAATGTAAATATTTCCATACAGTCAAAAACAAATCTTCACTTCGTTTTGATAACACAATTTGATAGGGAGGATGATGGAATGAAATCACTTATATAGAAATAACATACACAGTCACAAACCCTAACATGTGTCAGCTCCCCCCCCCCCCCCGTGCCCCCCAACAGTATAATATTATTATATCATAATTTTCAAATTTCGCATTCTTCTTTCTTCTTTTTTTCTCTCACTTTCTTACACATCCCTATACGTGTGTGTGTGTATACATACATATATATATATATATATATATTTGTGATCAGGTAACATATACAACAGCTTTGGCAACTCTCGTGGAAAGAAATACATGTGAGATCAATTGAGAGAATAACTCCCAGTAGAATGAACAATAATCATCGATGAATATAAGCCAGCTTTCACTTTTGTCAAAATTCTGCTCCCTAACTGTACACAGTGTCAATGGGCATGATGGGAGGAGGAGAAATAAAAAATGAAATCTGGCCTATTTTCGTCGATGATTATTGTTCAATCTACTGCGAGTTTTCACATATCTCCCTGAGGTCACTAACTAAAAGGATCTTACACCAAATTAACTATCCGATGCGGCATGGAGCAGGGGCAACGCCCTAAACTTTCACCTCATTTGCATAATTTTCTCGTCTCATTTGCTCCCTGAAGCGTAAGAGGTCGGGATTCTGATGAAAATCAAATCAGACGAACTCCCCAAGAAGACTTATCATGGTTACCCACATTAAGCAATTGAATTTTGGTCGATAGGTGAAAGAAGAGCTTTTCCCGTCCCAGGTGCTCATTGAAGCGTGAACTTTCAATTTAATGCCATGAGATCATTGATACATGTACACCGGTCATGTAGGCATGCTAAAAATGTTATAAATAAGATTTTTAGTGCACAAAAAATAAATTACTGGATAATTTCCACATGGTAATATTTAGTTTTATGTTATCATTCAACCGTGAATTGATATGTATCAATTGCAAAAGTTGCAAACACCCTTCCAAAACATGAATTCCTCCGCATTAGATCAAATTCACCGCGCAAAAGATGTCAAAACTGCAGTTTTTGCCATTTTTACCTCTTGCTCACTTAAGTATGAAACTTGCTGCACAACTCATTTGGTATGTTTGGTAACGAATGACAGTTATGTTGCATGCCTTCAAACGCAGAAAACTTAAAGTATGTTCCGATATCACTGCATGAAAGTCATGGCACGAGGCTTGTGAACTTCAAAAAATGACAATTTTGCATATTTGTCGTGTTCACTGAAGCGTGACTGAAGGGGTTGCCCAGAATTTTTCAGGAAATTAGCTGGGAAGTGTAGCTGCATGATTCTGTATTCAGATTTCATCAAAGGTTCCTGATCGAAAAAATACAGGGATATGTTTTAGGGAACTTATTTTTTGTTTTGTGTTTAGATCAAAAACACCCAAGTTCATTTACTGTTCAGTCCATTTACATGGGGTCTGGGATTCCCTATTCAATAATGTCGACAAATAGTCCAGTCTTTCTCAGTTTCTCTTCATTTCAGCCTAGCTGTTGGAACAGGTCGTTAGAGCTGCCGATAACATGCTTTTTACCATCACTTTTAGTAGTGCAATGAATAGTGCCATCTATAGTCCAGACCTTATCGATTGCATCATTCTTTTTGATCACCTGGAAAAGCTTGGCGCGGCCAGATGAAAGATGTTCCCCCAGCATTACATTCTTCATCGCCTCATCCTCCGAATCCTTCAGCTTCTTCTTATTCCTAAGAAGATCGGTCCGGAGGTCCCATCGGACGAAACGTACAATGGGTCTTACTTTGTTGGGTTGGGGCCTTCCCATACGGTGGCTGGTGCTTATGTCATTTTCTGTGACTGTCACTCCTGCATTCTTGGCAACATTTATTACTAGGGTGTTGGTGATCTCACTCTGGCTTTCCGGCACTCCCCTCAGTACGATATTGTCCCGCCGGGTATACTGCTCGACTTCATCTAGCCGGTCATTGTGTTTCTGCACGACAGCCTTGGTTTTCACTTCTGAAATAGAGTCACGATCGATCTTCACTGACAGGTTCTGGACCATTGGCAAGAGGTTTGCAACAACAGCGTTGACGATGTCACCAACAAGCTATCGATTCCCTTCCTTTCCCTTACGATCTGGAATTAGACCCAAACACTATCCACTACCTCATCTATCTTCACAGACATGATCTCTTCCTCCACTCCCTCTCCTTCTAGGGCAGCAAACTTGTTAAGATTGGACATGATCAGGATATAATAAAAGCTTGATAAAGTATAGTTTGATATACAGGAATATCTGGCAATAAAAATCAGGAAGAATCCAACTTACAAGTCCACAACCGATGTACAGATTAACAACTGCTGGAAGCTATGTGGAAACACAAAATAGAGCACATGGGACTGAAGATAACTTTCTGCTTGATGACCTTAAAAAATAGCAAACAGGGGCCTGTTTCTCGAAACCGTCATAAGTCAATTTCTCAGCTAAGATCGCCGCTAGTCCGCTAGTTGTCTGCTACGTGTTTCACGAAGTCGTGTTTGCCAAGATCAACGCCAACATCCCGACTAAGAACGCCTCTGACCCTGTCATATCTTTTTTCGGTGATATGCAGCGCCATATGTCACTAATTTGGTAGATTATGGCTGGTCAAAATGGAAGCTACATAGATTTAAAAAAAAAAATAATTAAAATCTATCTTTTCCACGGGTTCTTAAAATCAGTAATTCATCCTTGCTTATGTATAAATCATGTTTCATATAAAATGATCTGCAAAAAAGGTTTCCTAGGGGGTTTCTCCCGCAATTGTGACATCTCAAAAAAGAACGCAATTCTGCCACTTCAGGCAATGGATAGTCCATAGATTTCAGACCCATATTTATTTAAAGATAACTTATATCTTAGATTTTTAAACAAAATACCTTTTAAGACACAATTTTAGCTTGTAATTTGGCAAAATTGTGCATATCAACGTTTTAGTCAAGCAACGATGCTGGATTGATATTAAATTTGCCTCCTTTTTTTACGATCATTAACGTAAGTGTTTATTTTGCTAATCTAATGCCCCGGGGGTACCCATCTTACGTTCAAAACGACAATGAACTTAATTTATAAAACAGAATTTTATAACTTTTTCTTTGGTGTAATCCGATATAATTTGAAAAATATCTTGTATCTATAACCCCTTGCTACTATTTCTAATCTTTGCTCTCACCAGTTTACTCAAATAATTGCAGTTTTGATAAGATTCTTTTACGAAATCTGCGTGTTGTTGTGATCAAGGCTATGTGTTGTCACATTTCCTCATCGATTCACGAGATATATTTAGCTAGCATGCTCTTCGTGAAACGGTTTAGCAAGATCAGAGTCATCTCCGTAGTTGGCGGACAAAGATATGACTAACTTGGCGTTGATTTCCACAAACAGGCCCCGGGTGTCCCAGAAAAAGGGCAACGGTGGATTTTCAGTACTTTACCTTCAACAAGTAGATAATCTTTTTACATGAGTGGGTAAAGCATCGTCTACCAAAGAGAATGATATCAAGATCATTGAACTTGGTAAGTAATTTTGATTCTTTGCCCGTTTCTTAAAATACAGTAATTTTCGAATTTCGCTTGTTTCTTGCGACAGATGAGAGCAGAATCGTGTCGGGAATGGCCTTTCATATGGCATGTGTATGGTATTTTCTGTTATTGACATGCATCGATCATGTCAGTGGACTACTTTCAAACATCGTATTATGAAAGGCTATCCCGACACAATGCTACTCTCATCAGTCGCCAAAAATTTGAAAAAATGACTTTTAAGAAACGGGCATAGAATTACATTACTTCACCAGGTTCACCAAATTCAATGATCTTGATATGATTCTCTTCGGTAGACGATGCTTAACTCACTGATGTAAAAGTAATGTCTACTTTTTGAAGGGAAATTACTGAAAAATCCACCGTTCCGCTTTTTCTGGGACACCAATATATGTATATGAATGTATATATATATATATGTATGTATGTGTGTATGTATGTATATATATATTTATTTATATGCGTGTGTGTGTGTGTGTGTGTGTGTATACATATATATATATATATATATATATATATATATATATATATATGGGTATATATGTATGTATGTATGTATTGTAACTTTCACACTCACTTTTTCCCATTAACACCATGAGAATGCAGGATCCTTCAGCAGTTTTAAGAAAAACAGACTTTAGGCGATACTTGAGAGCGATAGGAAGAAAAAAAAAAAAAAACAACAAAAACCAAAACGATCAAAGGATCAAAAACATGAACAGTGTATTGAAATGGCCCGCGGATTAAAACCTGGAATTTAAGTTTGAAGATGGAAGTGTCAACATTCAACACACTTACACACGCACAATAATACTCATGCGCACGTACCCGAATAATGGAAGGGTTGAAAATATAGGATTTGAATAGCGAAGTTTAATGGAAAGATTCCTGAATCTAGGCCATGAAGGTAATGATTAGGAAACACTATTTTAAAAAAAACTGATACATAATCGGAATGATTGAAATTAGGTATCATTATATACAGAGGTTTTGACCTTTTGCATTTCGATTTGCTTGAGCCACAACTAGGCGTTGTGGCGTACGCCTGTAATCCAGCTAACAGTGGACGTTATATACTTATTCAGCGGATACAGGTTCGAGTCTGAGTCACGTCTTTCGGATGATGACGTTAAAGGTCGGTCCCAGACGTAAATAATCATATCTGATTAATACACGTCTATAAAAACCCAATTTCACAACAACTTTCTATCATTCTTGCGATTTTACTCCAGATGAGTGCAATGTCGAAAAGCTTAAGTATGTCTGTGTTCATCATAGGATCTCTATGGTTTAATGCTATTTTCCGATTTTGCAGTACCAAACACCTATTCATTAGTTGAAATATAAACACACTTGACACACTGTAAAATGAATACATTTCAAACTCATATAAGAAGAAAAAGGCAGAAGCATAGAAACGTTACCCCATGAAGGCATCGACATGGTCTCCAAGTATTTTATACTAGAGTAATTTTTCCCACTTTGCTTGAAAATCTACTTTTTATCTTCACATAAACAACATAAACTTGTTCGTAATTTTGATATGGAATACTAATTGCTTTTACAACAATTTTCACATGACCTTCTAACTTTGAAACTACAAAAAACATCAAATTCTTATTTCTGCTGTAAGAAGGTAAAAATATTACATGTATAAGATTATCTCAAATGATAATAGGTTCACAATTTATGTTCACTTTACTCAAAGAACAAAACTGTATATAATAATTATACAATATCTTATTAACATCCAAAGGTATATTGATAAATTCAAGAGAAAGCTTGAGTAAATAGAGTAAACGATTTAAAAAATCAATTCTCAAAACAATGCATTTACTGTACACTATATTGAAAGTCATTTAGATTTGAATTGCGTAATACGACTGCAAATTAAATTAAGGATTAAAACTCTTATCATGATTATTGTCAAATATATGTGTAGGAATCACTACACGGAATCGTTCGAAAATTCCATATTGAAACCAGTTCACTTAACTGGAATCAACTGGTAGCAGTACCAGTTGCCTTGGACTGGTCCTTACTGGATCCTTTTCTTGGATAAAAATTAGAACAAGTTGTGATCATCTGACACAGAAACTACAACGTAAGTATTTCTATTGTAAAAATTAAGGTACATGTATCAGATAATCTCAGATAGCTTCAAATGTGTTTACAATAACTCATTCTCATCAGAAGATAAACTGAAAAATTCAAGGGAAGGAATTGTAATTCATTAATGGAATGAAATCTATATCACACCAATGATTACTGAAAGAGAGTATTTGGCCCCATTCTTAATCTGGAAAGCCAGTAATAATTCTTGAGACAATATTGCACACTTTTCGTGAAAAAAACATTTAGATCTCTACTGCATCATGTGCTTGCAAGAGGAAATTAAGGATAAAACTGTTATCATGGCTAATATATAATCATATCTATGGTATATTACTAGACGCAAAGTTTGAGCTTCAACATAATGCTTGCAACAACTCATTCTATTCTCATCCAAAGATATACTGATAAATTCAAGAAAAAGGATTGTGTTAATTGAGAAAAACGAAATGAAACAAGTCAATTCTTTAACGCATATACAGTGCGTCACAGAAAAATGAAAGAATGAATACAATCGCAAACATTCCTCCTTTTACGACAGATGAGGACAATTGACATTCATTTCAGTAGACAGAAAACAGAATCCTAAAACAAAGGCTTATTGTGCGGAAGCAATGGGGCGTATGACCGAAAAAAAAGGTTCATAATAAACTTTGACTTATGCCTTTTCAAGTGATACATTGGCAAACGTATTTATTCATGCATCTTTGAGTACCATGACTTTGAAAATTTGGCAAAAACCATTTGCTACACTTGTTGACTTTGACACTGAGCACATCAGGAAAAGAAAGAGATGGGCACATCTTAATCCTAGAATAAGCAGAAACCTACAACAAAACCTTATTGTACAGAATCACATGGGTGTATGATTAAAAACAAATGTTCCAAATAAATTTTGACAATTATTCTTTCGAATTATATACAAATGAGACCCATTCATTGATGCATCACTGAGTACTGTGGTCTGGAAAATTTAATCTCAAAATTCATTTGATACACTTTTGGGAAAAAACATCTTTCACAATTGACCAGCTGACCAACCTAAAATTTTTTAGGTTGGTCAGTTGGTCTCCAGGAATTTGGTAACGATAAACACTCTCAGTTCAGGGGTTAGCTGAATCATATTCTGTAAGTTTGGTAAAGTAGGGATGTTTCATTCACCAATTCATTTGCTTGATTGATTCATCACCCAAACATTCCTCCTTTTACGACAGATGAGGACAATTGACATTCATATCAGTAGACAGAAAATAGAACCCTAAAACAAAGGCTTATTGTGCGGAAGCAATGGGGCGTATGACCGAAAAAAAAGGTTCATAATAAACTTTGACTTATGCTCTTTCAAGTGATACATTGGCAAACGTATTTATTCATGCATCTTTGAGTACCATGACTTTGAAAATTTGGCAAAAACCATTTGCTACACTTGTTGACTTTGACACTGAGCACATCAGGAAAAGAAAGAGATGGGCACATCTTAATCCTAGAATAAGCAGAAACCTACAACAAAACCTTATTGTACAGAATCACATGGGTGTATGATTAAAAACAAATGTTCCAAATAAATTTTGACAATTATTCTTTCGAATTATATACAAATGAGACCCATTCATTGATGCATCACTGAGTACTGTGGTCTGGAAAATTTAATCTCAAAATTCATTTGCTACACTTTTGGGAAAAAACATCTTTCACAATTGCTGCTGACCAACCTAAATTTTTTTAGGTTGGCCAGTTGGTCTCCAGGAATTTGGTAACGATAAACACTCTCTGTTCAGGGGTTAGCTGAATCATATTCTGTAAGTTTGGTAAAGTAGGGATGTTTCATTCACCAATTCATTTGCTTGATTGATTCATCACCCAAACATTCCCCCTTTTACGACAGATGAGGACAATTGACATTCATTTCAGTTAGACCTGGGGGCGTTTCATCAACGTTTGTTGTCTGACAAGTTGTCAGATCTGACATCTTTCCTTGATTTTGATTGCCTGAGAAGCATCGTTACTATGGCAACTGTCGGATAAAACAGACTTTGTCGGATAAAACATCCGACAAGTAATTCATGAAACGCTCCCCTGCTCACTAACTTTATTCAATTAGTTATGTTATGCATATCTTTTGAACAAGCTAAGGTTAGGTTGCTCTCGACAACAAAGAAACTTGTCTGAGGCTTGTCCGACTTAGCGTGTAAATAAAGGTAAAACGAAATTTATATGATCAATTCTTTAGACAATTAATGCATACACTGCTCACTTTCTTGAAATGCGAATGAAGTAGGACTCAGTTGCAATGCCATATACCGATTTCCATTTACTAAAATTTGATTTTGTTTCTTATGTATACACAACGTTTCTTGAAAACCCCAGGTATCTAGTCAAATATGTATATCGTATATATTGTAACTGCAATATTGAGCCCGTTATAACGACTACCTTACGCATCATTTCTTGTTTATCTTTTACTATGATACCCTGTAAGGCTATTTTATAACGGTAGAAATTGTGTATATTTATCTGCTCTGTATTTTTATGCAGTATAAATTTCTTTAATTTTGCCCATGACTGCAATGAAATTTCGAATGCAAGCAAATTTCAATCTCAATCTCAATTCAAATTCAGAGGCATTTAAACATTTCTATGAAACACCTTTCCATGAAATTCCATGGCTATCAAATTTAATATATTACTATCCTGAAAGATTGCTCTAAATAAAGCTAACCTTAATTTAATGGACAAACACCAACAGTCAAGATATTGTAACGGTACACATTCTTAGAAAAATGTGACAGTTTGAGCCCTTTTCTGTCCCGTATTTCTAACCTTGAGGAAAAGGAATTCTATGTAAAGGGTTCTGTATATTTTCAGGAACCCCAAAAGGTCACTTTTACCACCAATAACGGTTCTAAAGACCCCTTCAGAACCCTTTAGAGAACCTTTATAGGCTATCAACGGTTCTTTGAAGAACATTTTAAGGTTCGAAATTTGGGACAGGAAAAGGTTCTAATCAGCACAATTTTTAGAGAGTGCGGCAGGTGTGTCCACACCCCCCCCCCCTCCGCTAACCCAATTACCACTATGACAAAATGTATGCTTAAACTGTATGTATCCCAAGGTTAAGGCTTAACAAGGAATATGAATGTTCCTTCGTTTGGAAGAACGTTTTCGGAGAAGGTATATCTGTCATATTCGTTATAGCGGCATCGAACTGAAGGGTGGGCTGCTGGTCATACAGAAATACATTTGAATAAATACATTCTATTTAGAAATACACTTAATATCTCCATTTACGGTGTTTCATCCCTCGATGGACCTTGTGGCATATTAACCTTGCGCTAAATCCAAAAAGGTCTACTACTACTATCACTGCTATTCGGAATAGTACTCGGCGATCAATCCTGAGAGGTCACACTTTTCCAAGATATCATCTAACATACCTCTCGTTGAATTTAGTGTCGCATTCTTCCATGAGTGAAGGAGCTTGCGATATGCTGAATCGGTCGTTTCATGCCTTTTCATGTTTCTTCCTCTGTTGTAACTACCACAAAGATGGATAGCGAGCTGATCATATTTTTCGTCCGGCAACATTTCACTAAGTTTATGAATGTCAGCATCATCTACGGGATCATTGCTATTCCCTTGATACCTGAAAAAATAATGATAATGATAATAATAAAATAAAAGTGATAATAACAATAATGATAATAATAATGAGAAGAAAATAGGGAATGTTCATTTCTGTATTACAGTCTAGAAACTAATAGTAATCATTTAAACTTTTTTTGTTGCCAATAACTTTATAATATAAAGAAAAAGCAAGTTAAATATTTTTTTAAAATCAGAAAGGCTCCTAGGAAATTGGGGAACAGATGAAAAAGAAAGGAGGAGATACGACTGCAAGAAAAAGTATAAAAACACTGCAGATAAATAGTTCATCGCGGCCCATAAGAAAATATTCCGCTATCTGGTAATCATATTGTTATTTGATAATAACTGATAATTTATTTGATATATCCACATAAGTTTGTGGAAATTTGTTTTCCACCACAATAAAAATAAACAAAAACATTTGATATACATAAGGAAAAACAAAACTTATCATGATTTATTCATAAACATTAGTTATACGAATATATTAATCATTATAATTAGTGTCTTTTCCCTGCTTGATAAGTAATAGTGATGAGTTTGCAGTTTCATTTTCTTCTCCTTATTACCGCCTACTGTTTTCTTCTTCTTCCTCCTCCTCCTCCCCTTCTTCTTCTTCTTCTTCTAGATTTCTCGATCTTCTTAACCCTTCATTTTCACACCATTTTCCCTAGCTGATTACAGCAACATGCATTGCTCAAAACATTATATTCATTTCCAGTGCATCTGCTTACAGTTTTACTCTTAATTTTGTCGGATGTATGTAGGCCTATTATCAGATTATATTTTAACTTTTTGCTGAAACATCTCGATTTGTACGTGGCTCATGCAACGTGATACCGGAGCGGTTGAATTTACCGTTCATGATTTTCTTAGCTGTTCTTAGCTTAGCTCGCTCCAAACAGACAACTAAGGGATGATAGGTCAGCTGCTATTATTCGCTGAGCCTCTCTTCTCACACGGTCCAATAGCAGATACTTTTGCCAGAAAAAAAATGTGATCAACAGAGTCAAATGCTTTACAAAGATCTAAGAAAGGGACTCCAGAGATCTGTCTGTTTTCAATGTTCCATACATCCATGACAAAATAAATGTTGTGAGTGCTGTTGATGTAGAATATTTTGCTCGATCCCAGACTGATTAGCGTTCAATATATTATTATCATCAATGAACTCAGAAAGTTGGCGATGTGCAGCCAGGTGGACCAGAATGAGGAGATGATCGTTGGTTGAGTAATGGTAAATTTATTTTCTTAGAATGAAAAAAAAAGGGTTACATGGCATTCGTGTTTAGTAAAGCTTTGTTTTTATTTAGGTCAGTAATTGGGTAAGGCTATGAAATTATATTTTCAACATAGGGCCTATAGTAAAAGATCGAAAATACATGCACTCTCATGCACTTTATAGCTCCAAGTTGCAAATCAGAATTTTCACGGGCAATATCCTACATCGACAGGGAGAAAGCATGCATATTGTCTGGGTGTCATTCTCTTTCATGTCTTAAGAAAAAACAGATACCGAAGTTGGTACTCACAGAGATGTTGGAATTCGGTGCATTTGAGATATAGTTCACTCCCACCTTTTCTTATAAAAATCAAGAATCCGCCTTAAAAATTGTTCTCATAATTGGCGCTTAAGATGCCAAGCCATTCATAGAAAACATTCTACTTTCCCAGCCCAGCGAATTATAGAAGTAAGCGACCAAACAATATGACAATTTTCTGCTTCTGCATGCTTCATTTTATGTAGTATATTATTTATCTATTTTTGACTAAATTTCATCTGTAAGTTTGAAATACCGGACAAAACGGCGTCCCGGAGAGGGTCATACGGGACGCGGGACAGATGGTTCAAATACGGGACTGTCTCTTAGCATGCTTAGAATCTGGTCACCCTGTGTACAGCCCTCTCTATGATTTTGCTAACAGTATACAAAATAGAAATTGGGGGTAATTGCTTGGACTGGACATATCGCCAGCTTTAAAAATTGATATTACTCGAGCTACTTTCCAACCAGTGGGTGGGCCTAGACATCCCGTGGTCAAAGACTTATATCGGTTAACGATTCTGCTATCTCGTGCTTGGTCATTTTTCAATCAATTCAATACAATTTCAATTTATTGTCTTTTGAAATTCATTTTGCTCACATTTACAGACAAAATACTCTCATACACAACATAATGACATAAACATGATAGAAATTCTCCAAAATGTTACTATAAAACATTATAAACATTGTGTGTGGGTCATTACATTTGAGTGTTTGAGTGAACGAGATGGCTTGGAATGATGGCAGAAATAATATTAATAGTACAGAGATTTAAAAAAACCCCGTAAAATTCAGGTGGTATGTTGATTGTACATGCGGATGGAAAAAGGAACGAAGGAATTCAGAAAACGTTGAGTGCGACACTTCATTGACCGGAGTCGCTTACCGGAAGGCATAAAAACGTAGCAAGGAAAGAGTGGATGATTTTCGTTTTTCATGATTTGTTTGACTTGTAGAATTATTTTGGATTCGCATGCTTCATTCAAATTTTGATTTTCGCCTGTGATCTTGCCTGCTTGTTTGGTGATTTTCTGAAGTTTGCTAAAGTCCTTCTTCCTACAACCCTCGAACCAGACAACACAACTGAATAACATAACACTTTCTATAACGGATCTGTAAAACAAATTAAGAATAGTCCTATCTACATGAAATGATTTAAGTTTTCTCAAGAAATGCATTCTTTGTTGAGCCTTTGAGAGAACGGACTTACACTGATCAGCCCATGACAACTTATTGTCAATTACGGTACCTAAATACTTGTATGACTCAACAGTTTCTATGATTTCTTCTTTCATGGTGATAGGCAATAAATCTGAACGTGTGGAAGTCCTGAAATCAAAAACCATTTCTTTTGTTTTGGAAGTATTGAGCTGAAGAAAATTCTGTTTACACCACTCTTCAAACTTGATCACTTCATATCGGTAATTGACCTCATCCTTACTTATGAGACCTACTATCGCGGTATCATCGGCATATTTCACAGTATTAACGTCATCTTTTGTAGCTATGCAGTCATTCGTATAAAGAATAAACAAAGGTGCCGAAAGCACACACCCCTGAGGCGATCCGGTATTTACTGTAATCGTATCGGAAAAGTCATTTTGTACTTTAACCCTTTGTGTACGATTTGACAAGAAATTCTGTATCCACAAAATTAAAGATGATTTAACGTTCATTTTTTTTCAACTTATGAATTAACATGTGGTTTTGCATGGTATTAAAGGCGGACGAAAAATCTATGAAAGATATCCGTGCAAAGCAACTAACTTTATCAACGTGTTGTAAGACAAAGTGCATAAGTGAAAGTATGGCATCATTTACACATTTCTTTGGTTGGTATACAAATTGCATAACATCAATATCTTTTAGGACACTAGGGAATAAGTATTGCAGTACAACCCTTTCAAAACTTTTCATAACCAGTGAAGTTAGGGCTATTGGTCTGAAATCATTTGGTTGGGAAGCTTGAGGTGACTTAGCTGCTGGAATAACAACAGCAGACTTCCAGCAAATAGGCACATAGTTTTGATCAAGGGATTCCTGAAAAAAGAGTGCAAAATGGCATTGCTAGTTGCCAAGAACAAACTTTTAACAATTTCCCACATATGTTATCGGGTCCCATTGCTTTTCTAGGGTTGGTTCTCTTGAAATATTTCACAACATCCATAAGCTCACAACGAATTGGGGGAGAGTCTATATTTCTTAATTCTGTACACTGTCTAGCTATCTCATCATCAAAATTTTCATTATCAAAACGGGCATAGAATCTGTTCAACTCGTTTGAAGTGTCATGCAAGTTACCTCCTGCAAAAACTGGGATAATATTTTGTTTCTTTTTGCACCCTGTCATTGTCTGCATACATTTCCATGCATTTCTAGTATTATTTGATCGGAATGCATTTTCAAGCTTTTTCTTGTACACCCTTTTCGCTTCTTCTATTTCTATCTTAATTTCTTTTTCCAATATTTTCATTTCATTCTCTTCGTTTCTTAAAAAGGCAATTCTCTTTTTCTTCAGCAGATCTTTTAATTGTTTCCTAACCAAGGGTTTTTGATTTGGAAATATTTTGACAGTTTTATTACAAACATGTAGGTCTTGACAAAGTATTATATAAGCATTTACAATTTCCACCGCTTCATCTAGGTTAACAGCACTTGAAATCAACATGTCCCAGTCCGTTAAATCAAAACACGTTTGAAGATTCTCGATTGCAGTCTCATCCCAAACTTTTACTTTTTTAACCTGTACCTTCTCTCGTTTAATTATCTGTTCGTATTTCGGCAGTAAATGAATGGTTAGATAATCGGATTTCCCTATACTTGGAGGTGCGACTGATTTTTATGAGTCTCGGACAGAAGAATAACATCGGTCCAGCACGTTTTTACCGCGAGTAGCACAGTCTATTGTTTGCTGGTAGTTGGGCAGCGCATCCTCGATACGGCATTGGTTGAAATCACCAAGGATGGTTATGGGCGCATCAGGGGACGCTGTTTCCATGGATGCTACGGTTTCAACAATAGAACTTGTTGCGGCGTCGGTATCTGCATTTGGTGGAATGTAGACAAGAATGACGTGAACCTGCCCGAATTCCCGGGGCAGGTAAAACGGCCGAAAAGAAACGCAAAGTAGCTCGATATTTTCCTGACATATTTGAGATCTGACTGTATAATTTGTGCACCATCTCTTGTTCATATAAAAGCAAACTCCACCTCCTTTGGACTTCTTTGTCTCTCTTTTAGATCTATCAAGCCTAATCAATTGGAAACCATCAACATCGATTAGTTCGTTTGGTACTGATGAGTCAAGCCAGGTTTCTGTGAAGCATAAAATGCTAGAACATTTAAACTCCCCATTAAATCTGGTCAAAGCACGAATCTCGTCAATCTTATTTCCGATAGATCGAACGTTAGCAAGTGTTATGGTGGGAAGAGGGGGGTTTTATTTTTGCGAAGTCGTACTCGCTGCCTGATGCCACCTTTCTTACCTCTCTTGCGAGACCGGGATGATGTAGAGTGGTTGTCATATTGACTGTCTCTTAAAGCGACCTAGGAGCCGCAGTAGCGAGTCTATATAGAAAGTCACGTTCATACGATACAATATGGGCGTGGTCCTCATAACATTCACTTGTTGGCAACAGAACCAGTGTCAGTGCTACTGAATATATCCAAAAACACGTAGAACACTTTTACAAACATATTTCCGGAGATAGACAAATTATTCTGAAGAACTTACTTGAAAAAGACAAATTTTCCGCAAAAACTCAGGAGAGACAAGGAGAGACAAGAAATGTGAGCCGGTCGCCGCTGTGCAGCGCCCTCAGAAGACAAGAAATGTGGTCATCGCCAGTAGCTTCATTTTTCGTTAATGACAAAATCCTCAGACACTGTAAGATCTAAGTACTGAATATTACTACGTCTGACGATAAATTAGGTTCTGCATAAATGAATAAATACCACTGGTAAATAAACAATTACTCGCTGGCTATAGTGTACTTTAATTTAATCAAGAGCCAACTGCTCGATAAAAGTACACAAACAAAATATATAAATGATTCAATTGAATATTCAACAAAGTAAATTACATCATTGTATATCAGTATATCATTGTATATATCAATATTTCATATATCAGTATATTATCAGTATATTATTCAATTTAAAAATTATCAAAGCTCAGCTAATATAGTATATTTCAGTATATTATTTGCAACAACAACAAAAAATTAACGCCAATGATGAATTACTCTTCCTTGAGGGATTATTGTATTATAACAGAAATAAACTACCTACACTGGACCGGTGTGTAGACTATTAAAATATATAACTGAAATAAGAGTTCATGTTGTGAAGTACCGCGATCGCACTGTCTGGGGCGAGGACCACGGTGTCGTCTACATCGACGAGATGACGTCGGCCCCATGGACCGGTAGCATGATCAACTCTGAGTGGTGGCTTCTAGAATCGAAGTCCGAGCATACAAGCTCCAAAGATGTTACGAGTATGAGCACAAGCTCCCAAGGTGAGCAAAGATACGAATTCGAGTATACGAGCTAGCCCAGCTCGTCCCTAAAAGGCTTAAATCAAAACAGATTAGCCAACAATCTACCAAAACAGACAAGGTCCAGCAATAATAATATCCTAATAATTTAAATCCATTACAATCCCTTGATTCTAAAAGCTTTTCCGTTCTTACGAAAATAATGTAAACAAACGACATAAGTAGCGTACAGTATCTTTAAACTATAAATTGTAAAATAAAACATCCGTCTTCATATATTTAGAATTATCACCTCTCAGTTCAATGCAATATTTACACCAATTATATCCTTTAAAAAAAATTAATCATGGCTAATTCGCCCTTATTCGACATGAAAGACATAAATATCAATCAGCTCATAATACATGGAAAATAGCATCTTTAAGTAACGTATGAAATAGCAATCCTTCCATGTTATAACAAATTCGCTCAATTTTCATTACTTCATCTTTATGGTAAATTTCATGTATAATTGGTTTCTTTCCTGTTCTTTTTAAATTTCACATAAATTGAATCTTTGAAATAAAAGATAAATTTCAATATTCTTTTCCTTTCCTGATTGTCCAATCTTGACATAAAATAGTAATGTGTTAATTTTTGTATTCCTTTTTCTCATAAGATGTGTAACTTTATTTTTAGGGGATTTGTAACTATTCCATAACTCATCGTCTTTTGTAAACATGCATGGTCACGCTGTTTCATCAGATCAACAATATCGTCCGCTATCCAAGGGCAAGCATTTTTACGAATTAACCAATGACATAACAGAATATGCATGTTCACGACTTTGAAAAGTAGATGTTCCCAGGTTTTCCAGGCAATGTCACCATTTCTAATATCCTTTAAAACATGCCAAGGAATAGATTTTAAATCATCAAGAAATCTTTCTTGATCGAGAATCTTGAATGAACGAAATTCTACCGAGATGGGATTTTTTTTCTTTTACTGAAATTGAAGGATTTTACTGCACAGACGACTGCTATTACTAGTTTGACAAACCCAGCTTCACAGTATACGAGTTCGGGGTCGGAAACAGTATAAGATCAATAGACCTGTTTACTAATTTAATGCATAGTTGTCGAGCAAAAAATTCCCTTAACAACTAAGAAGCTTGCCAGAGACATGCCCAACATAGCAACAACTAATGTATGCAAACCGGATTTCATCTATTCAGATGCCATTATACAATACAGGTGAACTGAATAGTTGGTAACGAAGGGTTCCGGAGAGGACCTTGCATAAATTGTAATAAGTCCGATTATTTGTAGTCAAATAAAAATTAGGGTTGCTTTACAGTCAGGGTACACAATTCAAAAACTCACTTTGATGGTTATTTGAAGAAAAAAAAATCAATGAACAGCAGAGCAAAATCACCCTCGGTCAACTATTTGCCACCATTATATCAACTTACGACAGCGAAGACATTGTTTAAAACAAGCAATTACTTTTCAAAATACGTCATTATATGTCATTTTTTTTAAATGGTGTCTCATTTCATTTTTTTTGGTTGCAAAGTTTGAACATGTGCATATCTGACATAAATGCCCAATACACATTATCAGCTATCTGAATTAACTCTTCCAACATGTCTTTGTGAGATCTGAATTGGGCGTAAGATTTGGACAAATTTTGACAGCGCACCAAAATGAGGTGCATATGGGACAAAAAAACGTCCTCTCCGAAAAAGTGATATTTTTTATCAGCACTCCTTCAAGAAGAGCCACATTTTAAGACCAAACACGATTTTATCTTATGCTATAGAAGTATAGATAATGTTTCTATTGCTTAATATTCACACTGATTTGTTAGGTGTCAAACAAAAATGTCCTCTCCGACCAAGAATTCGTAGATGGATAAATGACTGTAATAACAGTCTACAAGTGCAAGAATTTACAAAATCTATCCTGATTATAATTTATCATGAGGTGGGTATTACAATCTAACATCTTCTTGTTACTTAATGGTAGGTTTTGGAATTCTATCCATTCACTTTCTAATTTCACCGCCTATAATTCCATGATTGTAATGTATATCTGGAAGAATTAAGACTTGCCATCCATTTAATTGCATCTATTGTGTGTTTATACCTTTCCCCTTATTAGTAGTGTTAATCAACTGATACAATGATAAGATGATGCTAAGGTTACCATCCGTATTCATAATCTCTTTGGTTTCGGAGAAGACAGTAGTTTTTGGACATATTTACATACATCCATCAAAAGCCTTCGTATTCAGGTTAGTCACATAGAACAAGTAGATATTTTTTTGCTGTTATACTATTGGGTGTGGGGATGCTTTGTCCACCTTGCTTTTGTCCTAGTCCTCATCTGAGTATTGTTCAGCAAACATGTACATTGTATGAAGCCAGGAAAGTTTAATGTTGTGCAAAGAAAGACAACGCAACACTTGAATAAAGTATGCATGACAGAAATTAATAAACTTTTTGAGGGGCTGGATTTAGAAGTGACTCTGTTATGGGAATTTGTTATATTGGTAATTAGCATTATACTTCCTTTGAATATTGTTACAACCTTACAAACCCTTTTTCTTAAATTGCTTGAAATTGTGAATTTATTTCCAATTTTTCAGTTGAGTTAAAAATGGAAACACAAATTGTTATGGGGTTTATTTAGGAATTTCCATCTTTAGTCATAGAGATCATTTCAGCTCACAGATTTCTTTAATCTTTGGGGGGAGGGGATGCAAATGACAAATGTGGGCCAACCTTTTTTGTTGTTGGTCTCCCTCTGCCACATATTTTTCAAGAAAAAATAAAACTATAGGATATAATGAAATTTTAGTAAATAATATAACCCAAACCACAGCAGGCTCAAACACTTGGATAGGAAATGTGAAAAGAATGAAAATTTTTAAAAAAAGATAACTGGATATAATATATTAGTACAAAAACAGTGCCATTCATGAAAAAAGAAAATAATAAGAATTTGGTCTGAAATTTGCCCAATTTTCCCTCGAAATTTTATACTTAAAAAAATCACGTCTCGAAACTGCTTCATCCAATTTTGAAAATTCGAATTGCATTTTGCAATCTAAAATCATGATCTGTCCATTAATGTAAGGTCTGTTTAACCTCTATATTTTTAAAATTATTTATTTATTCATTTTTTGTTATGACAAAAAACAAGTAAAGATGCTCCTCAAAACTCATTATACGGCCCCTAAATAAGTGCCAGAGGGGGCCGGGGGGCTCCCTTAAAAAGTAGAGGCCAAGTCGTTATTTTAATGTAATAGCCTATAAGTTATGTAACTTCTAAGATACATGTAGTGTTGTTGACAGTCTGCCACAATGTTGAATTTGACTGTGAGCATTTGAATGATGCATTGTTGTTTTGTTACAGCAGGTTTGCCACGAGTAAATTAACGGCATCATGCAATTGTCTTACCAATCCAATGTACTTCACTAAAGTTAGAAAACTACTTGTCAATCAAACTGTAATCTTCAAAAGGTTTATAAAGGTTTAAAGGTTTTTAAAGGCTTCTAACAAAAAACAAGCAACGGTTATTCAATTTGTTTCTTGACTAAAGTTGTGCATGTTGTATACTGGCAAATAATGTACTGACACATCATTTCATTCCAGTACAACGATTGCAATGGACTTTCAGTAAGTCCTCGGTTGCATTTAGAGAAACTACTTTGTAGAAAACATTGTAGGCCTTACATGGCATACATATCTGCCAGTTAGAGGTTAAGTTGGTATAGTCATATTAGGGGCACGCCCAAAACTTGGACATAAATGTCTATGAGACATAAAACTTCTGTGTAAGACACTATATACGTTACACACATAGTAATGTGTTTATAAGGAAAGATGGACTACGAGCACAAAACAACAAAAAAAAATAATAATAATGTCCTCTCCGAATAAAGCATGACAAATCTATAGAATCACAGTAAAGGCCAGGTGTCTTCTCACAATAATTAGTTCAATTTAAATCAAGTTTTTAGTAAGTCTTGTACTGAGGGAGAAGATACATCATTTCTCTACGATGGATAATTGAATATCTACAGTATGCTGATCTACAGGTGCTAATAGGGATAAAATATGTTCTAATAGGGGTATGATATCCAGTTTCATTTATGCCATGAAATTATAAATCATATTTGTATCAGGCAGTTCCAACTGCATGTCAAAATAATAATGTCCTCTCCGAACCGAAAATTGTCCTCTCCGAATAATTTTTTTGGGCGCCACATATCTCAAGAACCATTTATTCTTTTGTCCTGGAAGTCGTTATGCAAAAGCATCCTTACCATGTATAGCTGTACAGTACAGAATATAGGATCAAACTGCTTGTGTGTTTTTTTAACGGTGACTTTATGCTGTCAGTCCATAATTTTATGGTGTGAAAAGATATAAAACTGAATTTTACATGAACAAAACCATTTGGCACTTGAAAAATTGAGTTGAATTCTCATTTCATGTCATCAAGTTATCAAACTATGTCATTCATATTCACCCAAAGAAACAATAAATAATTTCTTCCTGCATAATGTCATACGTTGACACTTGACCCTATTTTTTATATCAAGGACATGTTTCATGTTCGGAACAAAAAGGTTAATAATTGTAGCCGTGAAATTTTACAGACTATACCGG
Source organism: Echinometra lucunter (assembly GCA_029962745.1). Taxonomy (NCBI): domain Eukaryota; kingdom Metazoa; phylum Echinodermata; class Echinoidea; order Camarodonta; family Echinometridae; genus Echinometra; species Echinometra lucunter. The sequence continues at coordinate 26,486,221 of CM057162.1, read as the reverse complement.
TAAATTGTATACAACACACAAATATAAATTCAGAAGAATCAAAGGGACTTTATTTTTCGCCCTAAATGAGAAAGAGTGTGACTGTGTACCCTGATTGTAGAACAACCAATATCAAATCGATTGCTAAGGGGGATACCAAAAGGATTTACCGGGGTTGGTGTGGGTTTCTGCCTCCTTGAAAATGGCGATGTCCTCCTCGTCTGTTATGTCTCTGTGGCCAGCCTCCAGGTGAATTCGATGGTTGACGCTTCACCACGTCAGCGAAAGCTCTCGAACTGTAGTCACCTGCTTGATATTGTTGATGCAAAGGCTCATACTTGTCGTATGAATTGCGATGGCGGGTGAAGGCATTGGTCTGATGGAAATAGTTGGATGTGTTCCGTCTGTGGTGGGCTCTGTTGGTCTGGTGTCGATGATGTCTACCATTTCCACCGCGGATGGGGTCGTTTGTCATCCTGTAGTTATCAGCTACTTTCGGATGATTATAGGCAATGTTGTTCTGTCTGGGATCATGAGGTACATTGTCCCTTGTCATTCCCTGATGACTTCTCTGCTTATTTTCCTGGTCAGACACAGGGCGAACTGATCTGTTCCACCACTTTCGCTTTTTATTCCATTTGGCAAGTGATTTCTCTTGGTTGTTGGTAGTTTCCTCATGCCACATTTCAGTCAACATGTCCTTTATGTCGCTGTATTTTATTGTGCTAAGTCTTTCTTTCATGTCCATGTCGATTGCATTCAATTCATTAGAATATTTTTTTGATCTAAGTGACATTATCTCAGCTTTAAAAATCATAGTTCTTACAGCTTGCTTCTGATAGACCAACTTCTCCTCTTCTGGACCACTGTACATGTAAGGCTTTTTGAATTTCCGAGGTAACAAGCTTGGTGTCATATTGGCCCACTGGATGTAGAGACTGCTAAGTCCATCATTTCTTGTTAAGCACCAAAACGTTTTACTTCTGGCGTTAAGTATAGTATACCATTCCGGTATGTAGGCTGTAGGGTTAGGGAGAAACTTGTTCTGTCCAGGATTGGCACCAATCATTCCATTGATTTCACTGCTTAGTTTTTCCAATTCTTCCTTCAAGTTTCCTGCAGATATTGTGTGGATATTTAATGAGGCTAGTTCCCTGCTGAGTTTCTCAATATTAACGCCGATATCAGCTACCAAAGAGCTGATAGCTCTCCACACAAAACGTGTTTGGGACTTCCTGTTCAACATTGTATTTTGCATATAAACATATATTGAAAGAAGAATAAAGTTAAGACAAGATGCAGTGGCGAAATATAAAGCAATAATAAAGAGTTCACAACACATCATGCAGGATAGGCCTAAACACAAATCAAGAAGAATATTCACTTCGCAAGCGTAGCTCTCCTGTTATAACGTGTTGCCATTTTCTTTTTGTACATGTGTCTATGGGATGAGCATGGGCTCGTACGTCTGCACCGTAAATGACAAAGTTCATCGAATTTACACCTAAAATCTGAAATAATCTACAAATGAAAGAAACTTTAGTCAACTGACAACATATTATTGCCAATGATCTAGCTGAAGAATAAAAAACTAAGTGGCTTCACACGCAGATATAGCCTAAAACCATATACACTGTCGGCTACCGACTGTTATAAGCGTCCGCCATTTTTCTCACTGATCTTGCGTTTTGTGCGTGGGCATGTGTGGTCATTACGACATAACTTACGTTTTCGTGGAAAATCTGCACACTTTCTTCTAGAAGGGTCAGAGGACAGGAAATATAGATATCAATTTTGGACATTCAACATCTGAAAGACCATGAACAATATTTCACTGGATATCTTGAGTTATTTCCATTAACTTTCACCATCGTCAAGTTTTGGCAATATATATGCCTTTAAGCATTTCATTTGTGAAGATTGTCTGCGACGAAAAATAGGGGCGTAGACAGCGGGGGGGGGGGGGGGTGAGGGGTATGCATCCCCCACCTTGTGAGGGGGGGGGGGGGGGTGACATGTACAATCATCCCCCCCCCCCGGTTTTAGGGAAGGATGTTTGCTTATAATTAAACTGAATGAACATGTTTAGAAATGATAGGAACAGCAATAATAACAATAATTATTATTATCATTATAACAACAACAATAACAACAATAACAATAATAATAATAACAATAATAATAATTAGTAATGTATTATTATCATGCTTATGATAATAACGATAGATATCATCATCACCATCACCATCATCGTTAATGTGACTGAAATGACGATTGCTATAACTATATCAATCATTAATTTAATTTATGTAGTTATTTATATTACTTTAGCGTAATTTTGGCGCAGTCACAGTTTTTTTGAAGTGGTGTAACAAAAAATAAAAAAAAAAGATTAATAGCGTGATGCAAATATGCAATAATGTGTGTCATATTTTACATTCGTTTGTCAAGGTGCGTATATCTTCTATTTATGTCTGTGCATTCAGGTGTATGTGTGTGGGTGTGTGTAGGTGTGTGTGGTGCATGGCCGTACGCAGCAGGGGTGCAGAAATTTTCAAAAATTACATTTTTTTACTGAAAATTTTCACAAAATTCAACAAAAGTGTGCACCAAATCCTTCAATTTCATTTTTAAAATGCAAAAGCGCCCCTATGACAAGCTCGGTCGCTTCGCTCCCTCGCTTTCGAGTTTCTTCGAAAATTTTTGTGCATCTTGCCCCCCAGGAAAAAACTTCTGCATACGGCCCTGTGTGCGTGTGTGTGTATCTGTATACGAAATTGATCCTCGATTTCTCGTGAACGGCAAATCATCCCCCCCCCCTGTCTACGCCACTGGCGAAAAACCATAAACTTGCCAAAACAATGTGACACAAAGTTGTTGCGGGTTTTTTTTAAGAAAAAGGAGTAATAACAGAGAACATAATCAAAGGAAATACTAGGAAAGGACATTTTGTAGAATTCAGACTGATACCAACTTTGTTTGCCGTTCTCATGAAGGCAGGAAACAACATTGTTATTTAACATCATTAAGATCTTATGACACCGCATCGTGTTGTGTTAAGTTCTTTGGATTAACAATCTCAAGGGATTAAAACATAAAAGTCAGGAACTAATTCCGTCGTAAAACACAAAACAATCTGATTAATCTCATCTGTTTCTATTTCTAGCTGTATATCATTGGATCACCATACATGTACTTGTGTGTACATGTATATAGATATATATATGTATATAGTTATGTTAAAATGTGAAAGGCTATCTGAAGAAAAATCCCAAGCACTCATTGTCAAGTAAATATCTTATTTGTTTTGTGTGTTTCCTACATGATGTTGTGAACTCTTTGTTTTTACTTTATATTTCCACACAGCATCTCGCCTTAACTCTGTTCTTCTTTCAATTTATGTTTATAAGTGCAAATTATAAGCACAACCGAATGAGGAGCCGCAAGAACACGCGATGCATAGAGAGCCCTTAGTTCTTAGCTAGGAATGCTAGCAGATATCGGCATAAACGTTGAGAAAGTCAACAGCCAGCAAACTAGCATTACTACATATAACCACGCAATATCTACAGGAAAGTTTAAGGAAGAATATGAAATACTCAGCAGGAAAATCAATGGAATGACTGGTGCAATTCACAGACGGAACAGGTTTAACCCCTGCAGCCTACATACCGGAATGGCATATGGCCTCAGAAATACTAGACTATGCTCCTCCAAAGTGTTTTTGTTGAAAAGAATGCAAAAGTCTACTCATCTCTCTCCGAAGAGCAATCTTGACTATGCTGCAGTAAAAAGAAACAATTCTCATGGTATATATGTTGGTTCCAGAAGCATATAGACATAAATTTAGGAACATGCAGAAAAAACCAGGCCAGACCTATGTCGAATTTGCCAGGGATGAACAGGAAATGATGTTCGAAAAGTGGTACAGATCACTGAAAGTTAACAAAGATTTTGTTCACCCAACAGAAGTTGTCCTCCTAGTAGATTTCAAAAAGAGTCTTCCTTTTGGCGTTTAGTCTCACCTAGATGACCACAGAATTACTGAAGTCAGTAAAGCAGCCGTAAGAGCTTATGAATATGAAGTCACATGTAAGGTAAATGGGAATAGGCCTCCTTTCAAAAATTCTTGGAAGAAGAAAGGCAAGGGGTCATTTGAATCCCTCAAGAAACCTGGAGAAAAAAAAACATGCTGGCAGAGACAAAGACACTTACAAGAATCAGGCAAGCGGGGCACAGAATTAACCCAAAAGTCTGATGGTCGTAGTTGCATTTTATTTTATTTTTTTACTCATTGTGGTAAGTTTGGACATTATTTTGAAAGAATCATGTTAGGACTTCATTGGAAAAGCGAACAAAGGTAAGAAAGACATTGATTTTGTCATGCAAACAAGTGTTCCATCCATGAAATCTGTCTCACCAGACATGCCAGAAGAAGTCCAAGAGCTATGTTGAGAGCGTTTCTCTTGTATTTGCCGATACGGTCAAGGTTGAAGAAAGATTTAGGAGCTTTTTGTATAATGGTGTCCTCTTGTTCGGCTGGTGCTGCTGGTAGGCCGGTGGATATTCTTCGGGATGCAGAGGTTGCACAGTCCCTGGTGGTGCCAGGGGAGTTGGCTCTCCCACAATGCTTTTGAAAAAAAAAATCTTTCCTTACTGTGTTGTACCTAAAACTTAGAGCCATATCAGCTTTACTTCTGATATGATGACAAATGATTATCTACAAAAATTTAAAAGTTCTCCTCTCTGTTTTTTGAAGCAGACCCCAAAATCTTGGTTAGTCACGTTACGGTTAGTCATGTTACAAGTTGTCCAGCACTATACATTTTATATTCTTACACATTTTCAGCAACTTATTTTGGAATATTTTCTTTTAATTTGGTGTAACACAATGTCCTTCATATTATCCAACTGAAAATTTACAAAAGAACAGATAGTTCTTTGTATCAGTCTAAAAAACTGCGTGTAGTCCCATATTCTGCTAAGGAGACAGTTGCAACATTGGAACAATTTTTTTTTTTTTTTTTTTTTTGTGAGTATGAAGCCCGTCTGCATTTACAATTTCCGTATGAATTTTAACCCCTAAAATTGACCTGAATTTGAGAAAGAGCAAAAATAAAGTTTAGGGCTATGTGCACTTAGTCATGGAATTACCCATTAGTCCAAATTACACGTCAGTTCCTTTGTATAAAGTCGACTTAAAGTGTCACCTAGTTAGTCTTCCTTTGGACAGGCACAGATTCGAAAGGCTTGTCACAGAAAGCATGTTCTGTGGCTGAGGCTGATAAGGTTCCAGAGTGCTTTTATGTCAAAGGTGGCATATTGATGAGGAAGTGGAGACCTCCCCAGAGACCAGCTAATGAAGACTGGTGCTACCGCATAGAGATTCTGAGAATGGCTCACGAGGTACCTGTGGCAGGTCATGTTGTATTCCGAAGACAGGGTATAGAATTATGAGGCATTTCTATTGGCCAAAGATGCACAAAGATGTGGTACTTTTTTAAAGACATGTCACACATGTCAGGTTATTGGCAACGCACAACCTTCTATCAAGCCTGCTCCATGCATTGATACTCATACCTGCGTTTGATGAACCTAGCTATCACTAGGGTTCTTGTGTTGTTGATTGTGTTGGACTCTTACCCAGAAATAGGTCGGGTCACCCGTTTCTCTTGACGATTATGGACTTGTCTACACGTTTTCCAGAGGCAGTACCCTTTCTGAGTATCACTGCAAAGACGGTGGTACAGGTGTTAGTGCAGTTTTCACTCGGTATGGTCTGCCCAAGGTAATTGAGTCTGGCCATGGCAGAAATTTTATGCCCGGCGTGTTTCAGCAAGTAATGTGCGAGTTAGGAATAAAGAAGATCAAGTCATCCGCTTATCACCCTGATGACTGGGATAAAGGGATCTACCAAGTATTCCCCCAATGAGTTGACAGAATTCAGTCCATTTGAATTGGTCTATGGTCATGAGGTTAGGGCCCTCTAAAACTCATCAAAGAGAGGTTTATGGCTCAGGATGATGAGGTAAACCTTCTGGACTATGTGTCAAAGTTTCGAGAAAGGCTCTAAAAAGCTTGTGAGGTGGCTAGGGAACACATGAAGGTGCCGCAAGGGAAAATAAAAGCTCAGGCAAATATGCAAAAGAACGCAGCTTCAAGCCTTGGTACAAAGTGTTAGTGTGTTGCCTTTGCTACGTGAGCCCTTGAAAGCTAGGTATAGTGGACCCTACATAGTAAAAAAAAACAAAAACAAAAACAAAAACGAATAACGTCAACTATGTGATCATTACCCCTTCTTCATGTTGATGAATAAGGACGCAAATTATGGATTTTGAATAGTGGTCCTTATGAGAAATTACCCTCAATGTGAACTAGGAACAGCGACCCTCATCTCAGTGATCTAGCATTATGAATAGCGGTCCTTATGAATAATGTTCCTTCTGGTTTTATGAATGGTGACCAGTTTCCGTTTTATGAATAACGGACCTTCATCTAAAGGAACTTACACGTTATGAATAGCGGTCCTTATTAGCAGTGGTCATTATTGTCACTAGAAATTACTTTGAATAAGAAAAGCAGAGGACCGAAATGAAACTACTAAAATACAACAATTCTTGTTTTAAGAATAACAGAAAAAAAATAAACAACAATTATTTATTAAATAATTTGTTTACATCGACTTTGGCAAAACGAATATACTTTGTATATCAAGCGATAACTATATGAAAAATATACCTCCGCGTTCCAATTATTAACAACGCGTTAAAGTCTATGAGAGTTCTACACTGTGCTTGGAGGAGGTTCGTGGTTCTATGTTCCGTGGACGCGGTATCAGCCGTCACCGATTCGGAGACTACGGCGCTGTTCAACGATGTCGGGTATTTCACATGAGTCGGATGTCGGGTACTTCCGATGAGTCGGATATCATGCTATCCTCAGCGTACGTACGTCAACGAACTAAAACAAGTCTTTCTAGTTCTATTTTCTATTATATTATTTTACAATGTCGTGTTGCCGTTTTGATAGGGGCTTAGTGATCGGATATACACGTAACGTATATGGATGCGATACATGTACTACTAGTACGAGTTATACCAGTTCTTGGCCCAAGTGCTCTATGTCAGTTATGACTTTATGAATGAATGATGTATCAATAGATTTTTGAATTACATGATGGACTGAAGAAATAAAATCACATTGATTTAAAAAAAAATCAGGATTATGTCGTGTTTTCCTTATTATTCATGGGGGCGCCACTACAGGGGGAGCAGGGGGCGACCGCCTAACCTGTGATGGAATTTAAAGTGAATTAACAAGAGGGAAAGAAATATTGGCAACCTTGTGACAATTCACCCCCTCCTTAAGAATTAAAAAAAAATTAAATCCAAAACATCAGTCTGCTTTGACTGCCAGCCATCTCACCCTCTGATAGAAACAAATATAATTATCAGTAATTATTAAAAATATATTATTTACCTTCAAATATTAAATGGCATATATTTACAGCCTCTGCTCGTCTCTTTTCCTACAAGAAAAAAAAAGGGGGATCTACGTGATTTCCATAATACATCACGTCGCTCCTCTTGTTGATTTCCTAAAGAGAATAAAATAAGATAGATCTAATATTACTACATTATGGCAACTATAAATAGCCTTGTACACTGATTTTACTTCAGTGTCTTAAGCAGTTAACGTTTTGCAAACTTTCTTAAACCGATTCAGTTCGGCTCATGAAGTCTGCACGTTTTCTTTGCCTTTAATTGTAATGATTCTGAACTTGTATGGTTGCAAGAACAGCACCCATCGGAGAATTCTTCCCGTTGGCAACCTTCGATTAAGAATTGCGAGTAAGGGTTCGTGGTCAACTTCGAAAATGAATTCTCTCCCATACAAGTAGGCGTCGAATTTTCGAACTGCCCAGACCATCGCCACGCACTCCTTCTCTATAGTGGAATAAGTATGTTCATGCCTAAGGAGCTTCTTGCTCGCATACGCAACTGGAAACTTGTCACCGTCGTGCTCCTGTAGTAATACGACTCCGATACCCTTGTCGCATGCGTCCGTCCGGAGAATGAACTCCTGTTCGTCGTTGGGTAGATGCAAAATGGGTAAAATAGAGAGCTTAGACTTCAATGTGTTGAATGTCTGTTCTTCAGCGTCATGCCATCTTATCACATTAGGCTCTTTTTTCTTTGTTAGAAATGTCAACGGAACGGGGATTGCAACATAATATTAGGCACAAACTTGCGGTAGTATCCCGCGAGTTTCAAGATCGATCTGAGTCAGATAGCTTATTAGGGTTGGTTGGGTTGCACGCATCCCCTGCTGCGCTGATGACCAAGGAAGTCAATCTTCGAGTGGCCAACGAAGCACTTACTTGGTTTTGCCTTCAGAATTGCATCCTTCTGTCTATCATCAGAGCTCGCAGCGCCTCCACATGCTCATCCCGTGTCTTAGTATGAACTAGGATATCGTCGATGAAGTTGTCGACGTGAGTTAGCCCTCTAAGTACTGTCCTCGTCATCCTACTGAAACTTGCCGGTGCATTGACAAGTCCGAACGGCATCGTGGTGAACTGGCAAAGACCGTTGGGCGTCACAAACGCGTACGTTACGTCAGTGGCACTGCCCTTCATGTGAATCCAGGGCCTGGAGGCTGTCAAAACTGATATTTTTTGTGCTCTTGACTGAGGTGTTTTGGCATTCAAAAATTCACTTTTCGATGGAAGATTTGATCACTCAAGTGGGCATTCAATGTTTTTTAGGATCTGGATAACCAAGATTGATGGAGATTGTAGCAGGATGGCAATTTCTTCAGCTTGATTTTCATGGATATTTTTCAATAACCTGTATGTATATTGAGCTGTGAAACTGTCCATAATGTCCCATTCATTCATTTTTGTGTGAGGTGCTTATGACTTCAACTGCCCTGATGGATTACTTTTTTTTTTTTTTTTTTTTGCTTCTTTGGTGACTTGTGATCCATATATGGCTATATTTTGGTGCTTCTGAGCTGATGCTTGATGTCAGATTAGATTTTCATTAATTGCTGTCCTGTGGTGTTTTGCTTTGGGTTAAATACATTTAGATCTAGTTTAGTCTTTGCCAATTCTTTGATATACTGTGATCAAACCAAGCATCAAAATTCAGTATTGTGATTGAGCACCACCATCACATCAGCAATGGGTGAGCTGCGAAGTGTACCTCGCACTAGATCCTCTCCAAGTGGCACCATCGATTCAGAGAACAACCAAAAATCCTTAAAAGACCTGCTCACTTGAAAGATAATATGCCAGCTACCGTATCAGGACAACTCCCCCGGAGGACAACTCCCCCGGGGACGACTCCCACCTGACAACTCCCCCGGAGGACAGCTCCCCTGGAGGACAACTCCCCCGCAGGACGGGTCCCCTGCAGGACAACTCCCCCGGAGGACAACTCCCCCGAGGACAACTCCCCTCGAGGACAACTCCCCCCGAGGAAAACTCCCCGGAGGACAACTCCTCCGGAGGACAACTCCCCCGAGGACAACTCCCCGGGGTATGACTCCCATTACCCAACTCCCCCGGAGGACACCCTCCCCCCCCCCCTTTATGGACAAAATTACGCATGAAATTTTGTTTTTATGACAACGCCTTGCTCGTGAGGAACTGTAAAACAAATATTTCCTTTCTATAAATCAAACTTAAGCAATTAATCCGGAATTTTTGTTTTTATTACAACTCTCCCGGAGGAGAACAGTTCCTCAGGGATGACAAACGGGGATGGGCGAGGGGTAGAGGGTTGCTATTCGTTTAATAAGGTATTAGGTAATTTGTCACTCTAATTGCTAACTTTTTTGAAAAATATCCACTCTTGTGCTCCCATTTTCGCGCCAAAGTATACACATTCAAGAAAATAAAACTCTAGTAATGGGTACGCTTTTCCGCCCAAGGGTGTTGGGTTTGACAGCTTCAGCGGCACACTCTCATCGGAACCAAATCTGATCATAAGAAGAGAGAAAAGAAAGGAATGAAATGAAGAAAGAAAAGTGAGGAAACTAAGTAGGAAGCTACAAAAGTAGAGAATGGTGTATCTAGTCGTAGTCGTCAGGAAAAAGGGGAGATGGCCCACAATCAAGCTTAAGAATAGAAGTCACTTCGCTCGATCAGCAGCCGTGATTGGGTCCCGTTCCTTTTTTCTAAAATCTAAATGCACAGTTTTCAGGAAAGATATCATATAAAAATCTTACTTTTTAGGGGAGCGGTCGACCCCCTTCCCCAAGATCCGGTATCCGCCCCTTTGTTAAACTCACTGACTATAAATGAAAACAAAACCTTAACGGAATTGTATATTGAATGCATGTTAATTTCATTTTTGTTAAAGGACTTGTGCTTCTACGTATTTAGCGTCCAGCGAGCATGTGCGAGTATCATTCTTTGCGCTGAAACGACTTGAAAACATTAATTATAAAGTACCTCATTCAAGAGTAAAAGATAAACAAAAAGGAAAAGTCATCGTTAGATTCTTATGATTTGACAAATTTGGACACATATTGAGCTCTGGTATCTTAATTTGCTGATGAAATTAATCATTTTTTTTCTTACTTAGAATATCTACATTCAGCTGACCTGAAACCTAGAGGTTTTATGTATTTGTTCTTCTTCTTATTTTTTTTATATATTGTCGTTTCGATCCATCACTTCATCTTCTAATGTAATCATCCAGGCCCAACCCTCCGAACATTATGCCATAATCTTAAAGGTTCTCATTTGGGGGGGGGGGGGGATTGCGCCATAGATGTATTTTTGTATACGCGTTTATACTACGCCAACTTCCAAATTTCGAAATGTGGCGGGTCATCACCTATCCCCCCCCCCCACACACACACAAAGCCCGCACGATACTGAAGCCCCTGTATCTACACCACTAAAGACTACATTGCATGGGCACTTTGTGAACGCCTCCTGTATTGTTTGTTGTCTCAGTAACTATCTTAATAACTAATTTCATAATTTCGTTGATATTTGTTTTTGTTAGTTATATGTGTTGGGGAAAAGCTATATGAAGAATAATTTCAAATGTTAATTCATTTTGATAAAATCTGGAAAAAAAGAAAAATATTATTGAGGGGGTGTGTGCCTTTAGTAATTTAAACAGCTACAATTCAAATATAACTGCGGCTATTGTTTGAAACTGACTGTGATGAGCTGATGATGAGGAGGAGAATTACATGACAACGAAGATGATCACGAGAGAGCTGCTGTAAAAATCAAAGAAAATAAGCACGCTGACCTAGGATGGAAACGCGGATGGGAAAATGATGACTGCAGTGATCATGGTGATAACTGGTAAGTAGGGGAAAAATCTCAAGTCGGTCATCTTATCATTTTGTGCCAATCAGTAAGAACAGAATTACACTTTAATTCTCACCCATTCCATTTCTTCAGATATCTTCTACCCTGTTTCATCCTTTCCATCCTTTTAATAAACTTTTCACCCATATCTCGGCTTTAGGTAAAATGGCTCAAATACTCACAATGCACTAGTTAACAATCAGAAGAAAAACACAATTTTCTTTGGTATACAATACATTCTTTGAAGGACGTGTCAGAGTAGAAAACTGTTTGTAGAAAAGTTGAAACTAAAAGATATTTGTATTTAGAAAAATATAGAGGATAAGAAAGGTTGAATTAAGGCCTCCACACACACACACAAAGACACACACACACACACACAAAATATCGTCCAGGTGTGGAATGTCTATTTGTTTTTTGATAAGTATAAAAACAGTTCTTCTCTATGATGTTACATTCAATGATGATGATAGCGTTACATAAATACTGGTATCTCTGACATAATGTTTGAAATGATTTCACTTGTTTTGTTAACGGTTTTTTTTTCTTCAAGAAAATAAATACTTAAGAACGAAATTGTGTCTCTTAGGGATTTTTTTTTCAAACATTTACACCCACTCTAATGTAGGTTTGTTTTGTTAATGTATGTTTGTTTTGTGTGATTGTTGTTTTCCATTCTCAAACTAATACAACTGATATTGTATAAAACACATTTGTTAATATGTTTTATTAGTAAGCCAAAGTTTCACCAATTGAAACATAGTTGCAATGGTCATATCATGTTTGATGATTGTTTATTTTTGTACGCAAACATTATGGAATCAAATGTTATCTGACAAACGTAGACTGGCTTAGTGTAATTTTTAATGAGTAAACTAAAGTTTTCCCCAAGCTTTATGACTGATAGATTTCTTTAGGCACTGTTAGGCTCTATATAACAAAGAAAAATAAGAAGAACAAATACATAAAACCTCCAGGTTTCAGGTCAGCTGAATGTAGATATTCTAAGTAAGAAAAATGATTAATTTCATCAGCGAATTTAGATACCAGAGCTCAATATGTGTCCAAATTTGTCAAATCATAAGAATCTGACGATGACTTTTCCTTTTTGTTTATCTTCTACTCTTGAATGAGGTACTTTATTATTAATGTTTTCATGTCGTTTCAGCGCAAAGAATGATACACATGCTCGCTGGACGCTAAATACGTAGAAGCACAAGTCCTTTAACAAAAATGAAATTAACATGCATTCAATATAAAATTCCGTTAAGGTTTTGCTTTCATTTATATTCAGTGAGTTTAAGAAAGGGGCAGATACCGGATCTCGGGGGGGGGGGGGGGTTGACCGCTCCCCTAAAAAGTAAGATTTTTTTTATGATATCTTGCCTGAAAATTGTGCATTTAAATTTTAGAAAAAGGAACGGGACCCAATCACGGCTGCTGATCGAGCGAAGTGACTTCTATTCTTAAGCTTGATTGTGGGCCATCTCCCCCTTTTCCTGAAGACTACGACTAGATACACCATTCTCTACTTTTGTAGCTTCCTACTTAGTTTCCTCACTTTCCTTTCTTCATTTCATTCCTTTCTTTTCTCCCGGGGGAGTTGTCCTTGGGGGAGTTGTCCTCCGGGGGAGTTGTCCTCGGGAGGAGTTGTCCTCCGGGGGAGTTGTCCTCGGGGGAGTTGTCCTCCGGGGGAGTTGTCCTCCGGGGGAGTTGTCCACCGGGGGAGTTGTCTTCGGGGGACTTGTCCTCCGGGGAAGTTGTCCTCCGGGGGAGCTGTCGTCCGGGGGAATTGTCAGGTGGGAGTTGTCCCCGGGGGAGTTGTCCTCCGGGGGAGTTGTCCTAGAACCGCCAGCTACCAAGACTCAAGGATCTGATAGTGAAACCGATAACTGTAAAGCTTCAGGAAGCCCCGGTTCCATGTGTGGTGGATCTTGCGAATCTCAGCTCACCGGCCGAAACGACAGTATTGAATGTGAACGATTTGAAAAATGGTTCTGCCTGAAATGCAGTGCCTTGTCCTCTGAAGAGTTGTCCACCGGGGGAGTTGTCTTCTGGGGAGTTGTCCTCCGGGGGAGTTGTCCTCCGGGGGAGATGTCCTCCGTGGGACCCGTCCTGCGGGGGAGTCGTCCTCCGGGGGACTTGTCCTCCGGGGAAGTTGTCCTCCGGGGGAGCTGTCGTCCGGGGGAATTGTCAGGTGGGAGTTGTCCCCGGGGGAGTTGTCCCCGGGGGAGTTGTCCTCCGGGGGAGTTGTCCTAGAACCGCCAGCTACCAAGACTCAAGGATCCGATAGTGAAACCGATAACTGTAAAGCTTCAGGAAGCCCCGGTTCCATGTGTGGTGGATCTTGCGAATCTCAGCTCACCGGCCGAAACGACAGTATTGAATGTGAACGATTTGAAAAATGGTTCTGCCTGAAATGCAGTGCCTTGTCCTCTGAAGAGTTTGGATTATTCACTGAGGTGACTGCAGCTCACTGGTACTGCTCTTCATGTGAATCCAGGGCCTGGAGGCTGTCAAAACTGACCAGATCGTCGAGGAACGATGCAAAAAGTTCCTCAGAGAAATGCAGATGAGACTTGAAAAGCTTGAGCAAATGAGTAGTGGGTGGTCCAAACTGGAAGAGTTGAGTCAGAGGCTTGAATCAGATGTTAGAAAATTGAAAAGTTCGATTAAAGATAAGCAAAGAGAGGAACCCATTGGTATTGCCCAGGATGTTCTGGTCTCATCTGCCCAGTCAATTTTTTTCAGGACTGTGTCAATGAAGAACGTGAAAGGAGAAAAGGAAACAGAACATTGTTGTTTATGGAATGGCAGAATATGACTCAGAGGATGGAAAAGAGAGACAATACCATGATACAGCCTTTGTCCGAGGGATGCTTGATCGATGCAGATGTGAAACGTGTGATTAGATTGGGAAGAAAGCAGCTGGATCCAAGTGATACAATTAGGATACCGCGACCAGTGCTTGTGGAATTCCCAGATGGAGAATCCTGTGCTGAAGCAAAGAGAAAGGCCAGTAAGTTACGTTTGGCACACAGTGACCTCAAAGAGCTATATATCCAAGCAGACCTGACAAAAAGAACGTGCAGTAAGGAGTGAACTTGTGAAGGAAATGAAAAGGAGGAACCGTGAGGAAGGTAACAACAGGATGATTCGTGGTAACAAATTAGGTAAGAGAAAGGATCCCCCATCCCAGCCCAGCAACAAAAATAAAGGAAAAGGTTCATAGCCCTTTCGTGAGGCCTAACTTGGCAGGCACTTCAGAAAACTTTTTCACATGCAGACATTATATCTAATGATGGACATTTGACCTGTATGTACAGCAATGTAGATTCTTTACTCAATAAGAAATCAGAATTAGAAGCAAGAATTTCTGATATGAATCCTGACATCATAGCTTTAGCGGAGATTCTTCCAAAGAACTTGCATTATTTAGTTGATGATTGTGAACTGCACCGTGACATTAGTGGATACAATATGTTTTGCAAGCAGAAAGTCACAGGGGTGTTGTAACCTACTGGAAAAGGAACTTGCAATGCAGTCAAGAATTTTTAAAGACAGTGATTTCATGGAAAATGTCTGGTGTGCAATTCCTACAGGATGAGAACATATCATCTTCGGATGTCTCTATAGAGGCCCGAACAGTTCTGAGTCAAACAATGAGGCTCTCTTGAAACTTTTTTATGAGATAGAAAGCTCAGTTCACAAAAATGTTTTCCTTGTTGGGGATTTTAACTTACAATACATCAGCTGGGATGTTCATCTGTGTTTGGAACTGGAAACAAATTTGCAAGTGTCTTTGAGGAGGTTCTACAGAATTTTTATCTGTCGCAGCTTGTGGAAGAGCCCACAAGGATGAGAGTCGGATAGAAGTCCAACGTCCTAGATTTTGTTATTACAGATTTGGTCGACTGTCTTGCAATATCTTCACCGATCGGTAAAAGCGAACACATGGTGTTAGATATTAGACTTCTTCTGCCATGCGCTAAACAAAGTATGTCTGTGAAAGAACGCTTTGCATTTTTCAAAGGGGATTATGAGGGTATGAGAAAACATGTAAAAGGAAAAGACGTCTTCACTTCAGCAATGTCAAAGGATGGTGATGTGAACGGAGATAACAATATTCTTGTACACTGCCTGGAGAAGCAGCCAAGTGTGTACCTAAAGTCAAAGACAGATCGAATCATCAGCCATTATCATGATTATGGATGAATAAGGATGTACAGTAAGCAATCAAACGCAAACATAAATCTTGGAATCGTTTCCAAAAGTCTAGAAGCGAGTCTGACCGAGAGTCCTACAATACAGCAGGAAATGAAGCAACAGAGAAAGTAAACATAGCAAAGAAGTCATTTGAGCGTAAGCTGACCTCGGAAATAAAATCCAATCCTAAAAGTTTTTGGAGATATGTTCAAAGCAAAAATAGATTTAGACAAGGTATTGGTGGCTTAGAGAAGCCAGATGGAACCTTTGCTAGCACTGACAGAGACAAAGTAGAGACACTGAACTCATTCTTTACGTCAGTTTTCATCAAGGAGGATGTAAGTCGTGTACCAACCCTTGAACTAAGGATACAGGACAAACTATGTATAGTCTACTTTACTACTGCAAGTGTAAAAAAAAAAGCTATTCAGAAATTGGACCAATCTAAATCTCCTGGACCAGACAGCATTCACAATCGCATACTAAAGGAACTGACAGATGGCATTTCCCGGCAACTTTCTCCTCTGTTCAACCATTCTATGTCCAGTTAATGTGACTCCTATATTGAAGAAACGAGATAGAAAGAAACCAGGGAATTATCGTCCAGTTAGCCTTACCAGTGCTTTTTCCAAATTAATGGAGACCATTACTCGTGACAAAACTGTTAAATATATGAATGAGAACTCTATCCTTACGGATGAGTAGTATGGGTTCAGAAGTGGTAGATCTTGTGCTACACAGTTCTTGAATGTTTCTGAAACATGGCCAAAGGAGTTAGACTCCAAGGGAAATATTGACTGCCTCTATTTGGATTACAGCAAGGCTTTTGACAGTGTCCCACATGCTAGACTTCTGAAGAAATTAGAGGCCTATGGCATAACGGGTAATCTGCTTAAATGGACCAAGCCTTTCTTGAGTGGAAGAACCCACTGGGTAATCATTAATGGTATCCCATCAAGTACATCGGAAGTGACCAGTGGCGTACCTCAAGGAATGTGTTGGGGCAGACATTGTTCTTGCTGTATGCCAAAGACATTCCAGACATTGCACGCAACAGTGCATCAGAAGTCAAGCTGTTTGCAGATAACACAAAAAATTTTCTCTGCAATTCACTCTACATCCGATGCCAAAAATCTACAAACGGATTTGACAAGACCCTTAGAATGGTCAATGGTCAATAGAATCAAGAGAAGTGTAAGGTCATTCTCTATGGTAGACAAAATCCTTGCTTCAGTTACTATATGTCAGACGAGAATACACCTATTTCTGCTGTCGAACAGTCGAAGTAGAAACAGATCTAGGTGTAACATTTGACCAGCAAATGAAATTTCGCAACATGTGAATGGTGTATGTGCTGCTGCAAATCGCAAACTGGGAATTATCAAGCGCACCTTCTCTACCTTGGACAGAACAGGTTTTATGCATTTGTACAAATCAGTTTTAAGACCCAGACTTGAGGACTGCTCTACTGTGTGGCATCCAGTTTTGAAAAAAAAAAGGAATTACCATTACGGCTTACCATAACTTCTCCAGACGACACTTGTTTTCTGACGACGTCGAGCGTTGTGTCTGTTTCTTGTTCTCGTCGGAATTCTTCTGGCCTCGTCTCTACTGCTAGACCGGTGGATAGACCTGGTTCTGGCGGATTCCAATCAACATCCTGGTCATTTGGGTCACGAACGCCATCGACATTTCCCATTACCAAATCATACACTTGGTTAGACATGCACATAGTATCTATATCACCAGTAAAATACGGGGTGTCAACACTCACCCTAGCAACCTTGAATTTCTTCGTAGATCCATCGACGAGGACGCACGTTCTCTCCTCCTTTGTTCGCTGCTCCGGCTTTACCAGATCCTCTCTGACGACTGTCGTCGAACAGCCACTATCTCTCAGCACATCTACAGGCTCTCCATTCACAAGTCCTCTGGCAACAGACATCGTCCGTAGAGGCTTTGTTCCGCAGACAGCACCTATCACTGGCAAGTCTCCTTGCTGCTCTTCCTCTGTGAGCGGAGTACAATTACACGAGAAATAGGAATCGATCAACAGGCATGCCTTGCCGAAGTTCTGGATTCTACCCTGCCCCTCATCTTTATCTATGACCTCTAAGTCACTCGAAGGGGTCGCCTGGGTCAGGTCCCTGTGTAAGGTCCTCCTGTTCCGGCCTCTCTACTCCGGCGGCCATTTTCTCCAGTTTCCCTCTCTGTGGACAGTCACGTGCGAAGTGTCCCAGTTTCCAGCTAATGTGACACATGTGCGACTTCTTCCTCGGGCACACTCCCTGCGAAGTAGGCTTTGCCTGGCTTCCTTGCTTTGGAGTACCTGTTTACGTAACATAAGAATTATTACTCGAATGAGAAGGTTTGCCTTTTGAGTGCTTACTAACCTGATGCATCTGCCACCCTGAATGCGCTTCTATACCGGATGTCCCAGAAAAAGCGGAACGGTGAATTTTCAGTACTTTATCTTCAAAAAGTAGATAATCTTTTTACATCAGTGGGTAAAGCATCGTCTACCGAAGAAATGGAGCAACAGTTATGAAATTGTTCCATAAATATTATTTGCTAGTCCTTCAAAATCTTGCTTGAACCCAGCTAGGTTCAGCCATTTCGAGAGATATAGCCTCGCATCCTAACAATATACTGCTCTGCGGTTTCTCCCTGTTCGGTGAGCGCTCCTCTGAACCTTTTCCTAAAACCTTCACTTTCAAGTCATATCGTATAAGCAAAGCAGTTTTAACCTTATCATAATCCAATGCATCTTGGTCTCTAATTCTGGCATAAGTATCCAGAGCCTTAAGTGCGCTAAGACTGGTGGCCCACTCCTGTGCCAGTGCGTAGCGCTCAAATCTCTGCAGATAATGATATAAGTTATCTTTGGTCTCGTTGACAATGACAATGACATTTATTCTCATGTCACCCATAGAAAGGGTATTGGAGAATACAGTCCATACATGTACAAATAATCATTTATGTTTCATCAATTTACAAAGCATTTTGGAGAAAATTGTTTACAAATACAACAAAAAAAGAAGAAAAAGAAGAACAGTGGAATCTTAGGTGCGCGAACATTTGTGCTAGCAGTAGCAGTTTCACTCACTGTACCATTCTTGTGTCTCTCGCGCTCTGGCTCAAGTTTCAACTTTACTAACTCTCGCTCCTCGATCCGCAGATCTCTCATTTTAGTTCTCTCTTCATCAATAAACTCTTTCAACTCGCTCTCGCTCAATCCAAGTGATTCCCCGATTTTGTGTAATTTTTCTAACTCCATGTTTACTTACTTTGAGGTTGTGTGATACAAACGCTGAAGCGGAGATTAACAGTCAAGCCGATTTTCCAGAACCTGAAAAATATCGATACAAAAAACATGACATTGACATATGGGCTCAGATTTGATAATAACAAATAAAAATTTACTTAACAGAGAGCACAATCCTATTTCTATTTAAAGAACGTGATATCTAAATCTTAATTAGCAATAACCAGTAGACACAATATTAAGTGTTTTGTCCCTTCGTCACCAAAAATGTCACTAGAAATTGCTCTGAATAAGAAAAGCAGACGACCGAAATGAAACTACTACAATACAATACAACAATTCTTGGTTTGAAAATAACAGAAAAATTAGCAACAATTATTTATTAGTTTATAGAGTTTGGCAAAATAAATATACTTTGTATGTCAAGCGATAACTATATGAATACGAGACATTTTAATTAGGTGGTCTGTCAAAGTTGGATTAAAAATCAATGTCACCCTCCTTGTAGAAAATTTCATCAGCTAGAACATATTCGAAGCTCTACGAAAATCGAGGAGAAATGACGATGTCTTGCTCCAAGAAGATTGGAACGTAGAATCAAGATTTGAGAAAGAGTTCCGTCCCACAGAGAATACACGTAAATGGAAAAAAAAATGCATGCATCCATTTACTGCAAATTTGGACCATGGCGCCGTTGTCAAAATAAAAAGTAATCGTTAATATCTTGCGGTGAATTGTCTCAGCTACATTATATCGAAATACTTTAGAAAATCGACCAGCCATAAGCGAAAAATCGTAAATTGAATACAGGATATATGACGTCATAAATTTAAAATCGAATTTTTGACTTGAGATGAGAATATGATGACTTTTTCACCAAGGAAGGGCCAGTTTTTCTTCATGAATTCATATCTAGAAGTCATAAGCTTTCAGAATATGTAAAAAAAAAAACTTTCTTCACCTTTTCCAAGGAGCTATGGCGGAAAATAAAAGGGCATGTCTTTGCGCACTTTTGCATTATTTTGCACATAGACGCACGCGCGGATTTTTAACTTTGGCGCGTGCGCGCGACCTTATGGTAAGTTGAAATTAATCCGGGAGGTGGGTTGTGACATTAAAAGATACAATCGATCTTACTATCAATTGTAACTCTTTAGTACATGGTTTCCCATAGACTTACGATTGATATCAATCGTAAGATTGATTGTATTGTGTTACAGGGTCCTGAATTAATGGAACTTGTCAGGGAAGCAGTATCAGGAGTGTAAATCATGTGAAAAAAACCCGGCATTTTTATGATTTTACGTCTTGCGCGCGCGGACGCGCGCAAATTTTTGAAATGCTTAAAATGGGACCATTCTGAGCATTTTTTCTATTTGCGCGCCCCCCCCCCCCCCAAAAAAAAAAGAAAGGAAAAAAGAAAACGGATTGCATACAACTGACATAAACTCATCAATTATTGAATCCTTGTTTTACTGATTATTCCATTAAAATACTTCATTTTATGTGTGTAGGTTCATACCCACATGAAAGTTGACTTGAGGTCTGGCCACCTCAATTATTATTTGAAATGTCTGAGGGATCCACACTCTACAAGCATTGCTTTTTAGTGGATCCCTCCTTTTCCATAAGAGCTTA
Source organism: Echinometra lucunter (assembly GCA_029962745.1). NCBI lineage: Eukaryota > Metazoa > Echinodermata > Echinoidea > Camarodonta > Echinometridae > Echinometra > Echinometra lucunter. Next base: position 26,465,795 of record CM057162.1, on the reverse strand, counting down.
TACTGTATATATTCTTCTGTAGATTTACTTTGTTTCATATTTAAAATCATGTAAACATATCCTGTCTTAAAAACAATACATATGAATACTTATGTATGCCTGATTTTTTTGTTTTCATTTTTTTTAATGAAAAAATGAACTCTTGAACTCACCGGACCTCAAGTCGACTTCATTTGGATATTTCCATTGCTGCATAAAACACGCAGGTATGTCGGTTGACTGAAAATACAATAACATTGCCCTTTTTTAGCCCGTCCCCCCCCCCCCCCCTCTCTCTCTCTCTCTCTCTCTCCCTTCTGTCCTCATAACCTATTTGACATAGGACACTGGACATAAGTTGAGCTGATTTGAAGGCGGGTGCAATTCATTAAATAGAATTTTTCTCGGTATGTGAAAGGTTATGCAGTGCATTGTATTACAAA